>JAODTK010005730.1:0-247667 GCA_026419785.1 Sclerodactyla briareus
GTGTTCGGGGATATTATGGTTTTGGGGGGGTAGCTGTTGCCGGCCGCTCCGGAAAATTTAGGCGTTAGCGCAATAACTTCTAACGCTTTGGTTCCGATCTATCTGAAACTTGATACACATGTCCCCGTCCTAGCAAATCTCGGATGAGTTCGAAAGTGGGCGTTCACGCATGTTTGCTGACCTCTATTTGCAGGTTTGAAACGAAAAAAAAAAAACAGAGTTGGTCGAATTACATGAAACTTGGTGGTGTGGACAAAAATTGGTCCCTCGAAAACATGACGGTGATTTCTAGGTCACGAGGCAAAATTTGTCATTTTTTCGCAAAAAATACCTACATTACTTCAGCGGCATTACCTTCTGGACTTACTAAAAATTGCTTTTGGCAAACGCCGCTTTAACACACCCTATAACCCACTCAAAAAAGAGTTAAGCACAGCCCCTGTACGAACGCAGCCGTAAAGGGGGCGCGGTACGGGTGCACTATCATTCTTGCGGGGTGTGTTGACACAGCAACACACGGCTACTGTTATCTCGTTGGTTTCCGCTTCTCACGCACTTTCTGCCACTATTCCAACCACTATTAGGTGATATAATTCTTTTTTGGGTGTGGGTGTTTTTCTGTATGAGTTATTCACTCATTCCTGCCCATTCTTGAGATTGTAACTTTCGTTAGCGGGCCCGTGCGGTCTTGTGTGTGCCCGGGGGTCTTGTATTGGCTTCGTTAGGGCCGACCGTTCTTCCGGGGGGGCTGGGGTTTTCATCCTTCCCTCCCGGCCCGGGCTAGGTGTGTTTCCTTCCCCCTATCTTGTTTCGGTTCGTGTGAGCCCTTTCTGGGCTCTGTCCCGCCTCTGGGGTCTGGGAGGGGGTCTGTTTTCCTCAATAGTCGTAGCGGGGGTTACCCCTCCATTCGCCTATCGCCTAGCTTGCACTAGGCTTTTACCACTGTGGCTATGGGGGTTTCCTCCGTTACTTGTTGTTTTCCGTTGTCCGGTTC
This sequence comes from Sclerodactyla briareus, assembly GCA_026419785.1. Classification (NCBI taxonomy): domain Eukaryota; kingdom Metazoa; phylum Echinodermata; class Holothuroidea; order Dendrochirotida; family Sclerodactylidae; genus Sclerodactyla; species Sclerodactyla briareus. Next base: position 995 of record JAODTK010005730.1, read on the forward strand.
CTGTGTTGGGCTAGCCCTCAGGAGCTAAGAGCGCTTGGCACTCCAGGCCGTTGCCTAATGCATTCATCATAGGGCACCCTCCGTTCCTTTTTTTAGCATTCTCTACGGCTATGTTGGGGGCCCAATTTTTGTGGTCTGTAGTCCGATTTTTTATTTCATATGTCACGCATATGTTGCCCGCTGGTGCGGGCTAAGCTGTGGAGGGCCAACAAAAAATTCTTTTATGTCATGAACCTGTAGCATTTTTGTTCCTATTCCAGATGACCATCTTTCGAGCGTGACGTCACCGCCGTAGCTTTGGGGCCATCTTTATTTTCGCCCCGTCGGGGATTTTTCCCCTCCCTGGCGGCATGCGGGGGCCGTAGACCAGGGTGTGGGTGTCTTTGGGTTCCTCCTAAGGGCCCTCGACCGGTCATGATTTTCTCTCCCCACCCCCTTCGGAAGTGGGAGGGGTGTGCCTTTTACGTTTCGTGCATTTTTCACGTTTTGCCCTATAGCTCGTAAACGGTAATAAGCCCTAGGGCGTCCAAAGTTGCCAACTTTGATTTTCAGAGTAGGCCCGCAGGGGTAATGTTGGCCCCCCCCTCGGGCGGCTCTACGGGTCTTGAACCTATGGAGTACATGGCTATGTAGAGTACTTAGTTGAGTAACATTTACAGGATTTACTAACTCTGGTTTTGTGCTTTTTTTACAGTTCTGTAAGATGAAGAGCATTACATTTACAAGTCCGCGAGCTAGCGCACTCCCGCAAGGATTCAGGTCATCCCGTTTATGCCCGGCCTTCGGCGACTTGCGTCGCTCGAAATCACGCTTGGTGGGGATCCCTCCGGGTCCCCCCGTTCTTCGGCGCGTCGGGAACCCCTTGAGTCCTGTTTCCTTCTCCCCCTGTGGCTCCCTGTTGGGTCCGCCAGTAATGGGGAGGGAATGCGGCCCTGCGTGGCCGAGGGACTCGGTGTGACGGTCCAATTCGTTTGAAGGGACACGGGCATTAATACCTCGTCACCACAGGGTCTTTCAGGAAACCATTGCGATCCCTCTGGGACCTCGGTTGTCTCAGTCCCCTCCCTTCTCCCTCCCCTCAGGACGACCGTGTGCGTCGGCCTGGGTTGGGGGGAGAATGAGGGCCCGAGGGGACCGTTGTGTTTTGAAGACGACTACGTCGGCGCTTCCGTCGTCCTTTCCGTCGTCCATGTCCCTAACCGGTTAGGGCGGCCTCCGTATGGGTGGGTTCCGGCCTCGCCACCCCACCAGGACCAGTTGGCCCTGGCCTGGGGGTGTGGCACGACCCCTGCGCCGGGGGCCGCCGGGTTCAGGGGAACGTTCCTCAGTGGGGGGGACGGTTCCTGGGGCCCTACAGCCATATGTTTATGGCGTTCTCCCGATTCTGTTCGGTCGTCAGGCCCTGGTAACGTTCAGGGGACGGCCCCGTCCACGGGGCTGTCGGTGAGTGAGTTCACGGTTAGTGCGCCCACCCAGTTGGGATCTCACGTCGGGCGATCCCGAAGGGGCACAGTCATGGGCGCACACCCGGGGTGTTTTGGGGCGCATGCCCCCATGGGATGCAGCCCCAACAAACATCGAGACGGGTTCTGCACGCTTGGTCTCTTCGGGGATGCCCCACCCCCTCCTGGCGATGCGGGGAACCTCGGTCAGAGAACTTTTGGGACGGGTTGGAGTTTGTTGTCCTCCGATCCCGCCCCAGACTGCAAGGCCCGTCCGTGCGACGGGGAAGAAAACGGGGTCCCCCCTCGCAGTCGTCCTTCGGATTGAGGAAAAGAGCAAACACCCACTCCTCGTAAGTCCCGTAAGCCTAAGAAGAAGCGCGCCCACGCTTCAGGGGGCAATTACTTCGGTTGGAAGCTTTTCAGTCCCTGACGACGGTGTTGGCCTCAAGGGCTGTCACGCCGGGAGTTGACGGGCCTCTCCGCCCGAGGGACCGGGGGTCGGAGGGTCCACTCCCCCCTCCTCGGACAACACGGACCCTCCCGCGTGCCGGGATGGGTTTCAGGGTCCGGTTGTTCCTCCAGTGCGGGAGCTAGGCCAGAAACGGTGAAAGTTTGGATTTCACCCGAAGGAGTGAAAAACCTATGGTAATTAGTAGTATGCTACGTCATTGTGCGAAGAGCTGCCAGCACAGTAGTTTCAACAACCTGTGGGATTTTCTACAAACATTGTTACCTATGTAGAGTTTCGGATATTAGGCTCACCCAACAGCAGAATATCTTAATTTGCTTACAGTGTGGAATTCAGGAAAACATACCCAGCCATAAGTTGTGGACAAATACGAATAGAGCTCACGTAGGGCATGCGAGACGTCCGGCTATATCGCCTGGCTACCAATCCCACGGAGTGGGAAAACCACTCAAACACGGGCTTCCCCGGGCTGTAAACTTAACACCAACAACATGTAACAAGACTGCAGGGTTATAATCGTGTGGTGTGTGCACGTCCGCACAACAGGCCTACAGTGAGCAGTTCAAATTACCCGCGGCAAACCGCCGGCCCGGCGCGGAAGGTCTTAAAGGTCACAACGTGTATGTGTGTCGCGAGGTTATGTGGCAGCGATTGCATGGCCGGTTGACAATAAAAAACGACCTGGCCGGATCTTGCTTCGGTCGGGGGGAACATTTCAAAATCGCCAAAAAAATCTCTGAACGAATCGGTGAACGTTTAAAAGCGCCGGCAGGCAATATTGTATTAGATTGGAATTTTGTCTTTCCAAATATTCGGTTCTTGTTTGGGCAGCAGGCTGTATAGAACTCCTGAGCGATTTCAAAGACTTGTTGTAATGTTACTCCTTGTTCGAAATGAGGATGGCGACCTCCTGAATCATAATTTTTCACTACTTCGGGGAAAAAAGGGCTTTCAACCCGTTTCTGGCCTAGATCCCGCACTGTCCTCACCGTACGTCTCCGCCTGTGATTAGGGCGACGGAGCCGTCGAGGGAGACAAGACGCGATCTTCCCCGCCGAGTTCTCGAACCGGAGATCGACGTGCGCGCATCCGACGTTGGTCAGGTTCGGACGCTCCGTCTGCGCCGGCAGAATCTCCTGCCCCTCCGTTAATGGGGCCGTCGGGCCAGGAGTCCTCAGTTGCCGGAAAGAGCCACCCGTTTGCGGGCCCTCGTTGAGCAGACTACGCTTGCGGCGGTTTGACGGTACTGGCTAGGCTTTTTCCCTGGACTTGTCAAAGGACCGGGAGGCCGAGACGGAGGATCCGACAGGATGGGCGCGTTGAACAGCACCGGGAGCCGCCCTCCGCCCGATCCCTACTCTCCCTTCCGCTGGACGTGTTCCAGATTTCCAGGCTAGGGGCGGGACGTCCCCGTCGAGCGCCCACAGAGGAGGACCGCCTCATTCGAGTCACACCAGGCACAGTACGGATGCCATTCTCCGTCCCCTCCCCTGCAGCCGGGGGGGGACAGGCTGGTCCTGTCGGGGAGGACATCGGTGTCCCGGCCAAGGAGAGGGGGAAGGCTTCCTTTTCGTTCGAAGGATCGGACCCAGGCGACCGAGCCGCCGATCTCAAGTTTTTTGACCGTGCAGCGAGATGCGGTATCAAGGTCTCGGTCTCCAGCTGTGCTTAAGCGAGTGCGTCTCGCCAGGTGACGCCGTCGGCTTTGCCCCCCTCCTTGCGGGAGGTGATGGCGGAGTCCAGTCGGCGGTTACTAGATTGGCCTGCGTTCAGTTTGTGTCCGCTTGCGGTGGGCAACGTCTCGAGGCGGCGATGTGTCCTAATGGACTTGAACCTCTTTCCGCTCGCCGCGGTCGAACTTCCAGTGCGCCCCTATTTTGGTCCCCGACCTCCCGGAGGCTGTTTTCCCCGGGTACTGGAACAGGACGCCTCCCGGGTGAAGACGTACCGGAAGACGGTGGACGTGTCTGCCCGTAGAGGACATCTTCTGGTCAGAGACGCCGCGCTCGGGGAACCCTAGGCGTCTCAGCCCTCTCGGAGGGCGGAGGGTTCCCCCACCACCCGTAAGGAGAAGGGGAACCCGGCCAAGCGTCCCCGCAAGCCCAGGGGGGCGTCTTTCCCGCCGTTGGCAGACAGAGGAGCGATTTCTGCCTCCAGCCTGCCGGTGGGTTAATACGTACTACAGGCCCCAGTCCCGGAACCCCCCAGGCGCACCCCACCTGTGGGGGGTAGTTCTCCGGGACTTTTGCGGGGGTCGGGACCCACTGTCACCTCGACGGACAGGTGAAATGCCTGGCCCACGCTATCCCAGGGTATCGTCTGGAGGGAAGTTTTACGGCGCCTCCCCCGAGCTCCGGGCGTTTTCGGGCTCCGCCGGTCCCGCGGGTCCGCTCCAGGAGGGGCCGTTGGAAGCGGGAGATCGAAACCCTTTTGGCCAAGGGGGCATTACTACCCGCCTCCAAACGAAGGGGGCCACGGTTTGTGGCGTCCTTTTCCTGCGCCAAGTGGGGACGGGTACCGCTGGACACGGCCCGATATTGAATTGCGTCCTCTTCAACCGTGTCGTCCAGCCCACCCCCCAGCCGCTGGAAGCACCAGCGGGTTAGTTTCAAACCACCGCGGAGGGGTTCTGTGGCGACGTCGGTGGACCTAGCGGGATGCATTACTTGCATATCCCCGTCAGGCGGGAGGATCCTTCTCCTAGTGCTTCCGATACCGCGCTTCCTCCTAACCGACCTTAACAGTATCCGTTGGGTTGTCGACGGCGCCCCGTGTGTTTACACGGGTCTCGAGGGCCATGGTGGGGCCCATCTGCGTCGTCAGGTGGGTCCAGATCTTCATTATCTGGGACGGACTGGCTTATCGTGGGGGCTCAGCGGCGGAGGTTGCAGAGGAGCCCACCACGCCCACGGTTCTGGAACCTGGCGCGGAGGCTGGGATGGCTCGTCAACTTCGGCAAGTCCGACCTGCGACCGTCCCCTCAGAGCGTTTTTTTAAAATTTTTTTTTCTGGGTGCGCAGAGATCGATTTAAACGGACGGGGTGGCACCCCCCACCTGAGGAGACTGGAGGCCCTGCAAGACGGGAGGGTCGACCCTGCTTCAGGCCAGAACTCTGCCTGCGGAGGGCGTGGCTGGTTCTCCTCGGCTTCATGGCGAACCTAGGGGACCTGGTCCCCTTTTGCCGTCTGTACATGCGCACCCCTCAAGATCATCTCTTGGCGTTGTGTGGCCCCCCCCGGGTCGTCTCGGATATGTTCGACGCCAGGCCGTGGCCAGCAACACCTGGACCCGATATTCGGGGTGGCCTGAATGGGGAACAACGTCTGGAGGTGGGTACGGTTCACGCCTTCCCTCAAACTTTTTGCCTCCACGTCGGACGCCTCGTGGAGTGCGTTGGTCACGTGTCGGATTCGGGAGGTTACGGGGAACCAACATAAATGTGCTCGAGTTGCTGGCGTCGTTCCGCGCCTTGAAATTACTGCATCCGAGAGTGGCGGGCCGTCTGTTACTGGTCCGTTGCGACATAACCGCGGCTGCGGTAATCGTACATAAGCCCACAGGGTCGGGACGCATTCGCGGAGTCTATGGTCAGGACTAGAGGATCTGTTCCTGTGGGTGCGCACGCACGGGTGTGCGTTTTCAGGCGGTTTCGCCTTCCCGGGTTCAGAGACTGCATCGCGGAAATTTCTCTCGCGCTCAATCAGTGCTCAGCGAAGGAGTGGTCTTTCACGTCGGAGTGTTGCAAGCGTTGTTCGAGGGCGCTTTCATCGTCGGAGGTGTTGGACTTTTAGCATGCCTCTCAACGCAAAGCTGGCTCTCTTCTGCACACGAGGCCCGTCGAGGGGCGCCTGTGTGGTCGATGCTCTGGCTTGGTTGGGCCTTTTCGCGTACGCATTCCCGCCGTTCGGCCTAGTTGAAAGAAGGTTTGCAGGGAGCCGTGTGGGTCCCCTGATAGCGCCGTTTTTGGCCGCCCCGAGCGTGGTTCCGGACACTCTGGCGTTGGCTGGCGGGGGGGCGCGCGGAATTTCCCCGGCTTCTCGGACATCCTGGTTGCCGTCCGGGTCTGGGAACGCGACGTCCGCATCCGGAGGTTGGGCTGGTTGCGTGGGGTGTGTCAGGGTTCCCTCCGAGCGTCGGCCCGGTCGGAGAAGGCCTGCCGCGTGGCGGCCCGGGGTCGGAGAGACTCCACCTTAGCCTGTGTTGATTCGCGACTCGGATTGTTACCGAGAGGTGGTGTGCGGAATCGCCAGGTGTTCTCCGGCCGCGTCCACGGTAGGGGGACGGTGGCCGGTTTCCTCCTTATCTTGTACGTTTAGGGGGGCAAAGTGACACGATTCCGGGGTTACCGCTCCGCTGTTGAGGATATATTACCTAGCCGGTTTTCGGAATAGGTCAACGGTGTCTTCTGCGAAGCCCGACCTTCTCCTCGTAGCTTGTTCGGATCGTCCTAGGGTTCGCACTCTAGTTCCGGCCTGGGGGGATGGGGGGGACGTCCTGCGGATACTAGCGGAGCCTCACCATTGAACTGCTAGCGGGACTGCTCTCTGCCGCAGCGGTTGGTTGAGCAGCGTTCCTTCTGGCGGCGGCATCGGCTGGGCGCCGTGGTGCCTTGCTTGCTCCGTCTAATCCTCCCGGGCCCATATGCGGTTTTGAGCTAACGGGGTCGCCTGGTTCCGGACCCGGCGTGTCTCACTAAGACGCAGTCGATCATTTTTTCTCCCGGCTCCGATTTTCATCGCTGCTTTTTTGGGGGGAGTGGAGGGGGAAGGGTGTGGTGTCCGGTTCGGGCCCCTTAGGGTAACCTGGATCGGACCCGTCCCATCCGTGCGTCCGTGTACGTCCGTGTTTGTTTTCCACGCAGCGACACATGCAACGCGCCCCAGGATACGATCTCTCGCGGATAGTAAGCGTGATCCGCCGGGGCGTTGGTCCGTTCTCGACCGCGAAGCTCTCGATGGCGGGGGGGGGGGGGTTGCCTCCTCCCTCGCGCTCTATTAAAGTGTGCCGTTGGAGGAGTTTAGTTTCTACGGGCTGCGAGATGGAATTCTCAGAATAACTTATGCTTCCTACCTTGGGACCCCCTGCGGAAGTGAATCCAGATGGGCCACCGCTTCCTCCCGCGCGGGGGGTCGCGGTTCGGGTCCGCGTCTGTGGCCCCTCGCGCCGGGGGTCACTGGCCTCTAAGTAAGCGTCGGCTTTGCGCCCCACCCCCTTCACCACCCGCGGCCCCCCCCGGCTCGCGCGTAGAGCCGTTGTTGTTGGTGGGCTGTGGCTGCTCGGGGGAATCCTGCCCGGGACGGGAGGGTGCCGCGCTCGGATGTCTGTAGTATGGTTTGACTGCGGAGGCGATACTCAGATCTTTCTAGTGTGAGTGGTCTTATTCTCGTTGGATTCGTTCGCTCCCCGGCTTCCCACTCCTTACGGTGGGAGGCTGCAATTTGTAGTAAGCCCAGAAGGTAAGTGCCCGAAGTAAGTTAACCCCCCATCGTTAAGGGGGGGCTACTTACGGGGGCACTTACCTTCAGGACACCCGCCCGTCCTCCCCAACTAAGGGCCGGGGCCCTCGGGTGCTAGGTGGATTGATAGTGCAGCCCCGTACCGCTCCCAGATAGTTACGGCTCTGCGTTCGGTACCGGGGCTTTGCTTAACTCTTTTTTGAGTGTATAGGGTGTGTGAAGGCGGCCCGTGGTTGGTTGCGATTGAAAATGCAATTGGTAAGTAAAGTCCAGAAGGTTAAGTTGCCCACGAAGTAGCCCCCCCTAATGAAGGGGTATTCTGCGGGGTATACACGTCGGCGGTTTACCCGCCTGCACATGTCTAGGTTTAGCTTGTTAACACAAGAACTTGACCCAACCTGGACGGATAAAGCGCATACGCGGGATGTTAGTTATGAGTTTATAATCCCTATTATTTTGCTTTGGTCAAGGCAAAATCATTTGAGGTAAAAGAAAAGTCTGAAAATCATTGTTAACACGATAAGTTGAGAATGGCTGCTCCGATCAAGGTTGACATTTTGTATGCAGCTTTCTGATGGGCGAGAACAGGAATCATTCGTTCTGGGTGTAAAAATAGGGTGTTTTTGTTTCAAAATAAATTGGGAAATTGTAAGAAGAAGAAAATTATATTTGGCAAATTTTAGCGTGTTAAACATGATAACTCAACCCCAACCTGGATGGAAGAGCGTACTGGTTATGTGGGATTCCCATGATCCGTACATTGTCCCTCATTTTTGGGGTCATGTAAATAGTCATCTAAAACTCCAGGGAGGTTCAACGTCTAAAAAAGCCGGTTAGCACGATTAGTTGTAAGGATGTGAAGTTGACAATGCTTAAGCGCTTGTCACAATTGTGCGATTTACGATACGATAAAATTAATCGGATGGAGTTTTCACCAGTGCGTCAGAAAGGTGTTATTGCCCCATTTTGAAGGTCAACAAACAACTACCTCTTTTTTATTCGTGGAGCATTGTGTTGGCCTCCTATGAGCTGCTAATATTTCACTAAAGCACGAAATGCAGTTGAGGGAACCCCAATCACCCAGAGAGAGGTAGGTTACTTTCCGCCCGACCCCTTTCTGAAACCAGCCTTCAGACCATAATGAATTCCAATGATCCAATCGCCAACAATCATGCCTGTTAAAAGTGATGCATGGTGTACTATCCACCCACATGCAACCCTACTACTATTTCCTCACGGCTACCCCGCCCATTATTGTTTGGGGCGTTGGCTCGTTCGATATTAATTTTACCTCAAGACCTCTATCGTCATTACCCTCTAGTTTCCGAATTTCCATCCAACTTTTTCAATTATTATAGCTTTGTCTTCCTCTTGTTATCTGGTGGGAGGCCAAGGCACCACGACCCCCCCCTCCCCTCCATACCGTTCACTGGTGCGCGGCTTATATGATATGAGGAACTGCATTTCGGATTCAATGCTGAAATTCTTGTTGGATGCGGTTAATAAGCTTTTGTCTTTCAAAATTGAACCGAGCGGGCTTCATCAGCGGTCGTGCCTTCCCCGACGAAGATATCACCACCATACATCCATCTAAACCCACTTATTTTATCGACTAAAACCCCGCTGCATTGACAAACGTCCCCCAATGGACACTTTTGGCCGTCCAATACTCTTCTGCTCGATTGCGCAATTTTAGCACTGCATTGCGTAATTTATCGATTCCGAGAAATTTATGTACGATGAAAGTAAAAATAATTCAACTGACGTCGATAAATTTATAGTATCGTATCTAATCGCACAAGTGTGAAACACTCCTATTGAAAACACACACTTTTCAATCGACGTCGATAAAACAGCACTGCAAGCTTAGCTGATCAGTAGGATCCAGTAAAAGAAATACCGAAGGTTTTTTTTTTTTTGGGGGTTTAGCCTTTTGGAATGTTGCTGGCTCAAAGGTTTGGTATGCTTTGGTGCATGATGTATGTTAATGTACGTATGTAGTATGTAGTATTGTATTGTATGATGTATGTATGTATGTATGTATGTATGTATGGATGTAGTTATGTATGAGGAGTATGTATTGGGATGGTGAGTAGCGTCGTGGGGGGCGGGCGGGGGAGCAGCAAGCAGAAGGTACTGCGACGATACCCTTCGACGTACCCTGAAGAGGACGCGGCCTCGTCATCCTCTCTGTTACACGTGAAATCCATTTAACCTGTGCGGTACGCTCCCGCGAACAGCTCTTATAGAGAGCTCGGGCCGTTCTCGCTCCGCCTTTATGTATGTAACTACCTTGCAAAACCACAGTTCCCCTTATAACTACAAACAAATAGGGAAGCTCTATGTAGTTTTGTGGGTTTACTCTGCATAAAATTCTGTTGGAAAAGATTTGAGCGTGGACAGGGCAACAGGGGCACATGCGTATAATTACCTTGGGGATGCGCCCATATACTCCTACGGCAGACTTCCATGTCCTAATGGGACGAATACATTATCGGTTTTTCGGCTAATGCGAGTCAAATGTTAACACGTTATGCCGATCAAAGTAATCGATTTAATTAAAACAATGAACAATGGAGGACGCTATTGGCCAGTAACACAAAAATATCGCCAGAAAAGGAAAACAAAAGACGCCGCCATACCTGCGTTTGTGAAATTCATTCTCCAAACCGCGCCCATGCCTCTCTGGTATATGCGTTATTTGCCCGCAAATTGTGACCCTTATTTGAAACACACAGAGGCACAAGGAACGCAAAACGTACGCTAATTCATGACGTCATGTAATACAAACACATGCGTATGCAAGTCGCTTGCAATCGGTAGGTCATGTGTGACCTAAAGGGCGCCCCATTTTAGACAGTGATATACCCCATAAAAACAACGCCTCTCCGGATTACCGATACCTCGATCACGCGGCCCCCTGATGGGGGATCACCAAACTCCCATCAGCTCGTACATTATGGCTGTTTATGGCGGTGAGATCAATTCGCGCCTCCACCCGCCATCCCATCTCGATGTTACTCATATGTCATACTGTCCATTCAACATTCGGCGCTAACTCGTTACACGCGATTCATCGACACAGTCCGTACAGACATACCGTTACAGACCACTGGCCTGCCCAGCCAGGCGCGCGTACCCAGGATTGTCTTGGATGGGGGGGGGGGGGGGGTGGGGGGAGAGGTCGGAACCCAAGGGAAAGTGGCCTTATAAAATGGCCTCACCGTTGCCTATTGGAAAATAGTATGAAATTATGGGCTCCTAGACACATGCTGCTGCCAATAATTGCTGATACACAGCTTGGCTTCGAAACAGGTTAATGAACTGCAAAAAAAGTTTTTGTGTTAAACTTATTGGTACTTGGGTCATGGGGGGTTGTTGACCACCAACCCACCTGCCAACCCTACTACTATTTCCTCACGACCTACAGGCCATTCTTGTTTGGGCGTTGGCTCGATATAATTTTACCTCTATACCTTTATCGTCATTTACCCATCTAGTTTCCCGAATTTCCATCAACTTTTTCACTTATTAAGCTTTTGTCTCCTCTTGTATCTGGGAGGCCAAGGCACCACGACCCCCCCCTCCCCCTCCAGTACAGTCACTGTCGCGCTTATATGTATATGAGAACTGCATTTCGGATTCAAGCTGAAATCTTGGTTTGGTATGCGGTTTGTAAAGTTAAATGTATATCAAAATTACGACCGAACGGTCTAATCAGCGGTCGTGCCTTCCCCTCCCCGAATATATCACCACCCAATACATCCATCTAAACCACTTTTTTATCGCTAAAACCCGCTTTGCATGCCAAACGTCCCCCAATGACACTTTTGGCGTCCCATACTCTTCGCTCGATTGCGCAATTTTAGCAGCTGCAATTGCGTAATTTATCGCTTCCGATAATTTATCGTACGATAAAGTAAAATAATTCAACTTGACGTCGATAAATTTATCGTTCTATCACGTACGCACCAGTGGAACCTCTATTGAAAACAACACTTTTCACTCGACGTCCGATAAACAGCACTTTAGCTTAGCTTGATCAGGTCAGGATCAGTAAAAGAAATCCCGAAGCCTTTTGACTGTTTCTGGCTCAAAGGTTCCGGTATGCTTTGGTGCATGTATGTATTATGTATGTATGTATGTATGTATGTATGTATGTATGTATGTATGTATGTTGTATGTATGTATGTATGTATGTATGTATGTATGTATGTATGTATGTGGGTGGGTGAGTAGGTCAGTGGGCGGGCGGGCGGGCGGGCAGGCAAGCAGACAGGTACTGCGACTATTACCCTTTTCGCGTAACCTGAGAGGACGCGGCCTCGTCCTCCTCTCTGTTACACGTGAACATCATAACCTGGCAGTATGCTCCCGCGAACATCTCTTATAGAGAGCTCGGCCGTCTCGCTCCGCTTTATGTATGTATACTACTTTCAAAACCACAGTTCCCCTATAACTACAAACAAATCGGAAGCTATGTAGTTTTCTGTGGGTTACTCTGCTAAAATTCTGTCGAATATATTTGAGCGTGGACAGGCAACCTTGGGCACATTGCCGGTAAATACTTGGGGATCGCCCATATTCTCCTACGGCAACTTCCATTCCTAATTGGGATGGAGTGGGGGAGGAACGAAATACATTATCCATGGTTTTTTTCGGCTAATTGGAGTCAAATGTTAACACGTTATGCCGATCAAAGTAATCGATAAAACAATGGAACAATGGAGACGCTATTGGCCCGTAACACCAACAATATCGCAGAAACCAACTACGCCGCCATACCTGCGTGTGAAATTCATTCTCAAACCGGCCATGCTCTCTGGTATATGCGTTATTTGCCCGCAATATGTGACCCTCATTGAACACACAGAGGCACAAGGACCGCAAACGTACGCTAATTCATGACGTCATGAATACATAACACCTTGCGTAGTGCAAGTCGCTTGCAATCGGTGGTCATGTGACCTCAAGGGCGCCATTTTAGACAGATGATATACCCCCATCAAAAACAACGCCTCTCCGGATTACGATTACCTTCGATCACGCGGCCCCCTGATGGGGGATCACCAACTCCCATCAGCTCGTACATTATGGCTGTTTATGGCGGTGAGATCAATTCGGCCTCCACCCTCCATCCCCTCTCGGGTTACTCTCTGTCATCTGTCCCTTCAACATCTCGCGCTATACAGCGTCGACACGCGATTCATCGCACATGTCCGGACCATACATACCGTTACAGCCCACGGGCCTGCCCAGCCAGGCGCGTACCCAAGATTTGTCTTGGATGGGGGGGGGGGGGGGGGGGATAGGTCGGAACCCAAGGGAAGTGCGCCCTCATAAATGGCCTCACCGTCCCTATTGGCAATCGTATAACTTATGGGCTCCTAGACACATGCTGCTGCAATAATTGCTAGATAACAGCTTCGAAACATTTACTGGAACTGCAAAAAAAATTTTTGTGTTAACATTTAATTGGTCACATGGGTCGTGGGGGTCATGGGGGTTGACCCCAACCACCGCGCTGGGTTTACCGCATTGTGCCCACCTTCCGAATCTGGGGCACCTGCGTTGGCCGGGCACACAGTTCATTAGTAGCGGGGTCAGGTGGCAGGAACCGTAGAGTGTCCCCCCCCCCCCCCCCCCCCCCCCCCCTCCTGCAATACCCGAGATCCCTGGTTCAAACCCCATTGTCCCGTCACAACGCCATCCGCTCTCCTCGTATAGGAAAGTAGCTGCACGAGTAAAGCTACTTCTCGTTTGTCGAATGGAGAATTAACTGGCGGTTGCTGGAGCAGTGTTCTTAACCACCCGGCCTCGTTCTTCAGGGCACTCTTCGAAAAGAGTATGCGAGAATGCGCCGGTGTCCTTGGACACCCAAAACTGGAGTCCACAATTTCGACTGAAGATTTCCTCAATCTGCTGAAGCTCCTTCGAGTGGAAACATAACACGAGGCGCATACATTCAACACACTTCATTCCTACATATGTCCACAAACGTAGGACCATATGGTTAGGGTGTTTACATTATCGGTTCGCACGCACACACGAAGAAGTTTTCATATATCCGGAACAAGGGCGGCGATTTTGTGTTTGGCGGTTGAGGGGGGGGGGACGGACAAGATGAATACCATCTAAGCGGAGGCGCCACCACAGGTTGGCGCGTAGCGTACAAAGAAAAATTCGTTTGGTCAGACCCCTAGATTGCGGGAAACGGCCCTTCCCATGCCTTATGGGCAGTCAGCAAGCATTCCTACATTGATACAAATGTTATTTCAGGAAAGGTTCTCCAAGAACTATCGCCTTAGGATCAATTTTAAGGTTTTGCGTTGTGCTGTGACATTCCTGAAAATCCGATGCAAGTGAGGTTTCAGTCATGAAGGATCAATCGAAATGGGCAATGCCACCATCACTACGTTCGCGCGAAGCGCGAAATTTTGCAGATCCAAATTTGACCAACGCTCGACATTGGCACTGACACGATAGGCAGGCTGGTTTTTTACTCAAAGATTACGGCCCCCGTTTTTTATCTTCTTTGCGGACCACCAGTCGCTGGGAGGACATTTCAACTTGGAGCCAGACTTGTGGCCAAATGATAACACAGAAGTAAAAAACCGCAACTGCGCGCGAAGGCGCGCGCGGAAATGTTTGGACATTTCATCTAAAAGACAGGCAATCCTTAGATATAAACTGTCTCACCACATTTTTTAAATCAGGTCTTTGCACGAAACTGTTGCGTTTCTTGCCCATCTATCGATGGATATTTTAGGGGATTTCACCCGTACCGTGTGCCTGCCCCCTTGTATGTGCACCGTGCACGCAACCAACTTTCAAAAAAGGGTCGCACCCATAAATTGCCTAATACTCTATTCTAAATTTGCAGATAGACCATATTTTGCCCCAAAAAAAGTAGCGGTCACGTTAGGTGGTAGACTTACCCCGTCACCCCAGATTCATTCCCTTCAAAGACAACAAAGTTTACACTTTTGGGCATTCCATCAAACATTCAGGCAATATTTTATAGCCTTGTTCGGTTATACCCTTTCTCAATGCGTTCCCCTGGCAGATCATAGAGCACATTGAGAGCCCAATTCCTCGAATCCAGCTCCCTTCCATATCCAACTCTGTATCTGTGCTCTGTTTATGTCCACTGAAAGGCCATGGTCAAAGGTTATCGACTGCGTGGAAAAATACTGAATGTTACTTCTACAAACCACTCAAAATTCCTTGAATCATGTCATAAGGTCCTTGGGCAGTGATTTTTCAGCTTGTTCACATTTTTTACCTCGTTTGATTGTTGTGTGATAATGAATGTCTTAATTATTAGTATACCATCACTGTGACGATACTCTCAAAATCGAAAGCGCTTGAAACTCCTGTATTCCTATGTTAGTCATATCGAAAAACTAGGGAAAAATCGTATGCACAGATCATTTAGCGTAACGATAAATGGAAATATTGGTTAGTAAAACGCATGGAAGGCTTTTCCACATCGAGTTCGTTTGGCAATGAAGCGAATCGGTCGTCCATCGTTGTGACGCAGGGTTGAAGACCGTGATGAAAAAGGATTTGGTCTGGTTAGAATGATATACTCCGGATGAATGGATCGAAGCACGATACGCTACCGTTGTAGTGTGACCGGCCGTTGCCTGGGTCCCTGGACTCCACATGATAGTGATAGATTACATAATATTTTTCTAATCGCTATTGCGATTATCAAGATGCCTCTTCACCCAAGAACACTCGAGATTTTTTTTCTTTTCATAAAAGCAAGAAAATATCCAGCATTTTATATCAGCCCTTATTTTAGGGGCGTTTAGACATGACTCTGAATTTGGCGTCTTAATAGACCAAATTAAAATAGAATAAAGACTTTTGAATCCGGAATGAAAATGTTGGGGAGGTCGGTAAGATGGTAAGACCGTAAAAAGTAAAGCAAGGCGTCGATCCGTTTTGAAAAGTGTGGGGGCGGGGCATATCGAATGCAAAGACCATCCTAAGCGGAGCGCAACCATCGGTTAGCGCGATTAGAGCGAACCAAGGAAATTTTAGATTTCATCTATCTCCAGTCTCGGAAAGGCCATTGCCAGGCGCATAGCACATCCAAGAATGTGGATTTGAGTCAAAAACAGACAAAAGTTGTCATTGTGCATACTAAGTGATTTACCGAATATCACACAGGTATTTTTGTAGTACCTTTTCTACTTGGCGTTGTTGCGTGGGATCAGGAGTCTACCGAACGGTCTCGGTAGGATCTAGGGAAAGCATAGGCGTGCGGGACACTCCAATTTGGGAGCAGAAAACGGCGGGGCCCGCAATGTACAAGTCAGTCATTGGAAATTACAAGCGCGCGAGATGCGCGCGAAAAGTGTTGCATGTTTTCCAGGCATTTTATCGAAAAAATATCTCCAAAAAATTAAGACATTGTTTCACTTAGCCTTTTTCTCCCAAAAATTTTCCACGAATTTTCGCCGGAAGTTTTCATTCAGAAAGGGGAGGGGGGGGGGGAGTCTGCCCCAAGTCAACAAAATGATGCGAAGTATTACATACATCGAATATTTACAACACCTGGAAGAAAGTCGCCATTGCGCGCGAAACACTGAAAAATTAGCACTTTTGGCTAATCGATTTAAAATTCGAAAAATCGGTATGAAACAAGGGTATTCCTTCCACTTCGTCCTAGGCGGGTCCAGATCGTCACATGCGGTCCGCACCGTGGAATTAGTGGACTTAGACAATTTTCAACGCGATTATGGTTTGGCTTAGACAAAAATTGAATCAGTTAGACCAGGGCGCGTATCCAGGGGGGGGGGCTTCGGAGGCGCGCGCCCCCCGGGTGAAGAGAAGGGGTAAAGTGGGGAGGGGGAAAGAAGGAAGAAGAAAAAAGGGAGTAGGAGAAAAAGAAAAAGAAGAGGGAGAGAGAAAATAGAGAGTAAAGGAGAAGGGAGAAGGATAAGAGAAAGGGAAGGGGCGGTAAAAAAAATACGAGAGAAACCAAAAAACTGACAAGTGACGTTGGCTATTGTGAGTCATATAAACCGTGTCGGAAGAATGTTCCAACAATTTTAGCACTACCCCAAAAAATCCCCCCCCCCCCCCCTCGCTGGTCTAATAGTGTTCCATCATCATCTTCCGGTATCCCGGATGATAAATATCGATCGGGGCCGGAAGCCCCCCCCCCCTTCCCACCCACTACAGCTATCAGGGAAAAACGTCATGGTTAACATGAAGTTCGGTGGATCCCGCCCACATTACCCCGCTATAACTCATGAGTTGAATCAATTTCGACATAACCTTATGTTGACATCCTTTGTCGAAAGATTGACCATACTGCTAGGCAACACATTTTCACAGACATCCGAGGCAGTGCATATAGTCAACTTGAGATCGAGTAGCGCAACTCGGCGAAACATGGGAGAAGTAAGAGCGGGGTGAAGCAAAAGTGAATGTGACACCAAAAACTACTAGTGCCCACAGAGAATGGTGGTTTCTTCGTCAACTTCAATGGCATTTAGGCAACATGTTTGATTTTGCGTATTATAATCGGATAATTCTGACAAGCTCACTATTTCAATGTCTATCGCCCCCACAAAAACTAAGGCTTTGAAAAAATCAGAAAGATTGGGAAGTGCCTTTTCTAACATCTGGGAGGCCTCATATCTCGAAATTTCTGTGTACACTACTTACCAACCGATGCTGTCTTCCCGATCAGATATTGAATCAACGACCATATGAAGTACTCTAGCCCTAGCGCGCCAAGGGGGGGGGGGGGGGCACGAGCCCCTCTCGAAACCCATGTCCCCCCTGTGTCCCCCCCCCCCCTCCCAATGAAATTTGTAATTTTTCGAAATATTCGTAGTCATTTATTCGATGACCAGTTTTGATATAGACCTACTGAATAAGAAAGGCGTAGCTTAATTGTGCCAAATTTGCCGAATGCACTATAAGTGGTACTACGTTCGTGCTTCGCGCGTTGTATAGTGTTTGGAATTCGCCCGGTGCTCTCCCGTCTCCCGAGATCTCTGCAAGCTCTATACGGGAAATTTCTTCCTCATCGGCCCCTAGCTTATACATATTTGTGAGGTGAAAATATATACAGAAACATTCTCATTTTGAAATTAACACCTACAATTCAACCTTTTTTGATACTAAACCCTTTAGCCTCTTGTCCGTTTGTCCTCTCTCAACCACGGCCTTTTTGAACTGCAGTATCCAGGCTATCAGACTGCTTTAATTTTCAACGCGTGTTTTCTCCAGGGAACTACTACGCGGAAGTTTGCTGCTCGTCTATGGCATAACGTTTAGTGTCAAATTTTCACCAACTATTACAAAATTTGTGATACAAAATGATCATAAAACGCAGGGAACGGCCATTTCGGCCATCTGTGAGCTTGCACAATCAAAAATTCCGTGTGGCTCCGCGCCAACACATGGTTGCGCTCCCGCGCATATAGTATTCCCGTTTCCCCTGTTCCCCCTCCCAAGACGAAAAGTTTGGCGACGCCACTGGCTCTCTAAGCTCCTCCCTCCTCCAGCGTCCTCCCACTGAAAAAAGATCCTAGCTGCGCCACCGAGTCAAGACGGGAAGTAGGTCTACTATCTCCTTCAACCTTAGTGACCTATATCTCTCGAACCTTTCTCAACGATTCGTGCCAGCAAGGATTGGGCTCCGTTTAGATAGCGGCAAATCCATCCACATTTCATAACGGGTTTGTACATCACCGGTATTCACATATGTCACTTTGCTGATCGGAGGGGATATTTATGTCTACAAAGTGAAGGGTTGGGTTCAATCCTTGTTCCTCCTGTTTACGTAAATTGTAACATTTGCAGTAGTTTTTGGTATGTAGTTTGAACTCACTTGCTGACGTAGTCTTTCATAAGAATACATAGAGGGCCGTAGATATCGTGTTGCTATATTTATCTGCCGAAAGGTGCCTGCGAGTGAAAACTCATTCAATCCATTCTTTTCTACTGAACTTGCCCAGCCATATTTTGCAATTAAACCCGGCGAGTGCCATTTCCGGCGATCTTGGAGGTATAAAAAGCAAAATTTGTTTGGGTGCGCTATGCGCCAACCAATAGTGACGCTCCGCTCAGATAGTAAATTGTCAGTCCTCACATGCCCCCTTAGATGCAATATGGTGCTATTTATGGTCACATTTTCTCCCTCTTGGTTTTTTTAATTTGCGAAATGAGAGTCAAATTATGGATGCCAGTTACCCAAAAGAGGAAGGTAACCGTTTCAAGCCTACACTTTAATTCAAAGCTGCAAATGAAACAAGAATACATGTAGTCAAATTGATAAACATGTATTCTTGTTTCATTTTGCAGCTTTGAATTTGGCATTAATTAGATGTAAAGTACACTCATCACAAGCGCCTCGAGGCTATTGTCAAACCGTTAATTCGCCCTCTTCTCGGGTTGGCTACAATTGAACATCAGTCGACTGAGTTGTCGACATATAATGCCTTCACACAACTTGAAATTATCTATCGCAAGGACTTCGGGAATGACCTCTGAATTTGAGGGATATAAGCGCCACTAACAATCGTTAAAAAAAATCTCTCCTCCTCATCAGTGGCGTCACCGACCTTTTCATACTGGGGGGGGGGGGAACAAGCGGGGGGGGGGGCACAGATATTTAGCGGGGGTACGAAAAAGTATCTGAGCGGAGTATCCAAGCGTTTTAGGCTGTATATACCAAGCTTCAAATCTGGGCATTTTGGGATAACAAATTCTGTAATCGGTGGAAAATGGTAACATTTTGCGACCTCGATCTATCCGCTGCCCGACTTTTTTAGCCAGAACATTCAATCATTTGTGCTCCACTTAATGTTCACAGTGCGCGCGAAGCGCGCAATTTTTCCTGGGTTTTCCCGGCACATCTGGAACAACAGGATCTCACCAGCAATTTGGGACATTTAGCTATCTTAGCTCTACTGTCCCAACCATGATATGCCGTCAGTAGCAGTTACCTAGAGAAACATCGTTGAATCGAAGCAATTTGATAGCCGGAGCAACTGCAGTGCAAATCGCGCGTGGTAGAGGAAGGAAACGGACCGGAGGGCGGAGGCTAAAGGTTTATTATCAAGAGAGGTTGACTGGTAGTTTTCCAAGTCAATGAAGAATGTTGTCTGTATAATTTCATTATTTTAAAACCCCTCACAGATATTATCAGTTAGGGGGCCGATGAGGTAGAAAGTTCCATTGAGTGGCGGAATGGGAAAGCGACGGGACAAAAATCCACCGTTTATAAGTACGACGCGCGAAGCTCGAAAATCTTTCACCTTTTATCGCATTCGATGCGAATTTGGCATCAATACTGTCTTTTCTTGAGATATTTATTGTTGTGTATTGCTAGATCTATTTCAAACTGGTAACCGATTACTGGCCACAGAATATCTTTTGCCGACGAGACCACCGTTGGAACTACCTCACCCCACCCCCACAAACAAACATTGCTCAAATGCATTTTCATCAAAAAATATTCTTCGGCTCAAAACCGATTACTGGCCACAGAATATCTTTTGCCGACGAGACCACCGTTGGAACTACCTCACCCCGTGCCCCCCCCCCCCCCCCCCGTGGCGGCGCCATGAGAGCGATCCCATCGCGCGTGAAAGGGTAATTTGAGGGGAAATGCTCATTCTCCAAGTTCTGGTTGAAAAGTTCCAAGTGTCATGGGCTATGTTCCAGACGTTTATGAGCTCTCTGCGGACTTGGCTGGCGCATGGTTGTGAGGATGATGGATGAGGGGTGGGGTGGTAGCGAATGTCTGCGGACGGTTACTGCGCTGCGCGTTGCGCTGAAACCTGCGCTGCGCTAGTCTACGTTAAGACGATTATTGTTTCAGCCCTTAATTCTTTGAACCGGATTGTCCTTATCTATCTACACCAAAAATAATGCAGCCCGACTGAATGTTTAATCGTCTTGTCCAAATTACCAAGTGTGTGTGGGCGGTCGTGTGAGAAGTTAGAGCCATCTTAGTGAACGAGCTCCATTATATAAATATTCATGTATGGTGTGATGGACACCTGCGTTAAATGGATAGCAGCAATCCCTAAATAATTCTGCGAGAAATCGTCCCAAAATGTCATTAAATTTACAGCAAAATTTCAACTATTTATTACCTCTTACAATCGAAAATGAGAATTTGTCAAGATAATTGCGCGAACCTAGAATGAACCGAAGCCACTGTATTAGCTTTGCACCTGCGTATTGCAGTTTATTTGGGTACCTGCCTGCACGATTCAATACTTCTGCAATCCTTCAAATTGGAGCGTAAAAGGTAATCCTTTCAAGGTATGCCAAACATGGGTTGAAGTTGTCAAAATAATTCCAAAACAGATAGGGTGATTTTACTTCGGTCATGGCCATTCCCGTCATTCATAAGAAGGAACTTTTGTTTCATTGCACAATCAACGTTGACTTCGCAACCGCCCACTAGTTCCCTACTCACGATTCAGTGCGACGCGAGTCGAAACGAAATCCCACAGCCGTTTGTTTGGACAAATCCTTCACATACATTGGGCGTCATTCCTGGAGGGGACGGGGGACGCGCCCCCCACATTCGAAGAGGGGGTAAACCCCCCCCCCCCCCTCACACTTTTTGTCGTAAGAGGGACACGAGTCGCGTGGCATTGCCGCTGGGTATTGTGATATCTCCATTTAGGCGCGGGAATTGAATCAGGTCAAGGCATAGCAAGCATGATGAGCTAAGGTCCTGAAACGCTCAATTTTTCTTCGAATGGCAAAACTTTTCCCGCGCTTCGCGCGTATTTGCTTTTCCATTGGCAATTAGTTTTCGACTTTTTGAAATTTCTACGAAAATGTTCCTGCACCAGTGGCCCTCACTTACGTTTGTACACTTCTGAAATCAATCCTTCATAATCTTCGAATCAGAAATAGGCATAGGCCCGTCGCAGATCCAAACATGGCCATGAATAAAGTTTCAACAATTCTACATTAGCTGACATTGCAAAGGACTCCCCACAATTAGCCGGCCCATTAACTCAAGACTTAACACGGTAAATTGACTTACTTCGATGAGCTGCTGAGCCCAGGAGAAGTTCACTTTCAATTCACTGTACCTGACAACTTAGTATTTCGCTATGGTCGCCTGTTTGCAAGGATCCCAAATAACTTTTGGAAAAATTTTGTGCGCCCGTTCGGCTCGGTTTTTTCTACGATTGGAATGCCAAGTATGGAACCCCATTCCCTGTAGAATATATGTATTCTTCAAACTGTCAAGAAACTGAATTCAATAATGACTCAATCAAAACAACATATGATATTAGATTGATGGTATTATCTTCGAACGATTTACCTTTAGTTTAGCCTACTCCCAGGGATGTAGTCGAGACCGGATAGCCTCGAAGGTCGAGACCGAAGCCATCATTCGACAAGAATTCGAAACCGAGACCGGTCCCGACTACATCCCTGCCTACTCCATCCTTAAACAGCTTTCTAAACTCACGTTCCGAACTTGATTAACTAGTAACATCTACCGACATCTTCGAATTGAAGAGACAGAGTTAAAGCCACACATACCCTGTTATGCGACTTGTCGTCAAATCCATTAGGTTGCGTCCATTCTTCAGCTTCCAACGATGGTCACTCACGCCCTTGTTGCTCAGGCAAATTTGGCAAAAAAACATCACACGATTCAGAGCAATAAATCGCATATTAAGGACCTGTGAAATGCAGAATAATTTTCACGAGGGAAGGGGGGGGGGGGAGTACCTGCACCACTGTTTTTTTTTTTCTGAGATGAGAAATTCGGTGGAAAAATGACGAAAAGCCGTGAAACGTTTGGGCAGCGAAAAGGCAGAAGTAGAAAAAAAAACATCGCCGAATCTTCGAATCTACTTGATGCGCAAATTTATGATAAATGCTCGAAAAAGCAAACATTCCGCGCAGTCTTTCGGTGATCCACCTAAAAAATCGGGCAAATTTTGTCGGCCCCTGAATGAGAATGGTCCCGTATGCCTTTGCTGGCGGTCCGCTGTTTTTTAAAAAAGTAAGAATTATACCAACTCCCAAAGAAGATCCCACTTACTGCCCATTGGAGCGCATATCAATTGCAGAAAAACACAAGATCCTGGTAGCAAGTCGCATCTAAGGACGTGAAAAAAAAAAAAAAAAAAAATTCTTCGCACAAGTGAGTGATTCAGGAGTCATAAGCAACCACCAAGGTCACCTGAAAGGCAATAATTTTCTGAAGTGGAAGGAGGAGGGGATCCAGCAGTCCTCTTAAAAGTGAGATTTAGACTTACTAAATCTTAATGCCCTCGATTCGATTTGGATGAGAAAGGCACAAGATTCAAAATAGCATGTCTATGTCGTAAATCTATAAGGTCATGTGGTAATGCGAAATTATTTCTGAATGAAGTGAGTGTTTGGAGTGCTATCTTGCACCACATTGCATCTAAGGCGCACCAGAAAATGCAAAAAAAAAAAATTGCATTAGATCCCTCCTCTAAATCCGTCATCAAACTTCAGCCTCCCCGCATTCAAATTACGTTCCTACGCCTGGGGCTCTACTACCCCCTCTCGAACAGATTCCTTCTGATCCTTAATCGAATCCGCTGCCATATCGGCGGAAGATGAAGCGATTCATATTAGTCGGAAGTGACATTACCACGCTTTGCTTTACTTGAAGTCCATTTTCTGTTGACGGCGCGGACGCCATGATTGTGTGAAGACTTTTATAAATCGTGTGATGATGTACTTGACCTCAGTGATTTTCTTGTCTGGTTGTGGCATTACACAGCCTGCACATTGTCGCCCTAACTGGTAAACCGCATACTCGCTATTCTATAATTTTTTTTAACATAACCTCAGGAGTATCTTATTCAAGGAGGGTAAATATCTTCCTGAGATTGGGTCAAAGTTCCTGCACAATATAGTCAGACAGTACAGCCAGGTGGCTCGGAAACGTTAGGATGAGATTAACCCATCATACCATACAAGCTACCCAAATTGTAAACTTGCAGTGGGTTTTTGGTATAATTTGGTTTGAAACACTTGCTGACATTTTCTTTCAAAACAATATAAAGAGGTCGTAGAGGCGTGGCAACTCTTTAACATTTTCCTCTCACTAAAATTGCACAATTAGATGTTTGCAATTAGGTACAGCAAGTGCCATTTCCGGCGATCTGGGAGGTATAACAAGCCACAACTTTCTCGGTAACGCTACGCGCCAACCAATGGTGCCGCTCCGCTTAGATAATGGATCGCAGTCCACCTTGGCCTCCCCTCCCCCCCCCCCCCCCCCGGTTTCGAAGTGGATTGACGCCCCTGTGCACATATTATTGAGTACAGCCAATACAAGGCGAACTAAGTCAAACTTCAGTTTCGGTTGCGGATTTCATGGCTGCTTTATTTCTAAATACGATGATATGGATAGCAGAATAATGTTTGAATTGTCAAACTGCTAAACGGCAGTCCTCGATGCACGTGTGGTAACAGCTGTCACGGTCCAACCATTCACTGACATATTTGAATATCCGAAGCCGGAGTGTGTTCGCTATCAGTGTTGTGATTGCTTCATCCAATATTGGAAGCACAAATTGGACAAGGACGATGATACAAAGACCCGGGAGAGTACGAATTCGCATGATAGCACACTGCGGGTAATCGGGAATATCACGTATTATCGTCTTAACACAGACTAGCGCTGCGCTGTGCTGTGGACTAGTGTGGCTTTAGTCAATGAACATAATTCCTGATTTACTGAGTAGATTTGTAATTCATTCATTTCTTCTCTTTTTGAGTATTTGCTGTCCTGCAAGAAGTTCTGAGGAGACATGTTCTAGTTAACATATTTCTCCTCGTTGCTATAAACATACAAGACGTTACTTATTCAAAAACGTACATAATACATATGTGTGTCTATAAATCCTGAACAGCAGCAGCTTGTGTGGCAGTATTTTCGCGGCATTTCGCATCAGCTCTACTCATGCAATGGGACTATGCGCGCAATGGCCATGCTAGGCACAATTAACCACTGGATAGTGGATACTGTCAGAGGCAATGAACCAATGACATGTTGGTGGGTTTGGCTTTCCACAAATTACCTTCCTAAATCAGTCCGGGAGATTTCTAAATTGGGGAAGAATAAAATTTTCCTGTTTAGGAGAGTTTGAATAATTCATGAGTCTACCATATTGTATTTTACCCACAATGAAACGTTCTCCCATATGAAAATATATAGGAGACATATATTATAAGGATTTATTTCACCCCTCTTGAAATAATTCCGAGTCTTCAATTTTCATTGCATATTCAGATCCCTGTTGTCCCAGCTACAAGAAAGCTTTGTTTGGATTGATAGTTGTCAATGTAGATTTCGAAATATTTGAATAAGAAAGACTACTTCCGGTGGTAGCTTTTTGGGATTAAATTTGTTACAGTCGTTCCGGACACGGTTCTGTTGTTTTTTGTGATGTAAACTGTGTCGTTTTGATAAAGAAGTGACATTTACTGTAATAGCATCGTGTCATGTTTGTGCCGCACGTACTGTAATATCACCTAATTTAAAATTAACTCAAACGCGCAGGATGTTCATTAACTTGAACGCACTGTTTTGTATCTAACATCTGCAGTACCAATGATATTCCATCCTGTATTAACACACCGATTCTCCCGAGCAGAGAATTGCATAATTCCCACAACGGAGAATCCTCCGGACTGTAAATTGAGACCTGATCCAGACAGATTAATTTCGGCTACAAATATTGTCATATTCCTTCTTTTAACCCACGCTGTATTACGCCATTGCATGTTCGTGACTGCGATAATGCCGAGGGTGCATAGCTGGGTTTCAGTACTATAATACTACCCACATACCTGTAATACTACAGCCTATATGATATCGGGGGGGGCGGCCCGCTTGCATAATTGTATTATGCCTCGAGTTTTGATAGTAACGTTTGAGAGCCGTATGCATATTTCTTGCACATCATATCTGTTTGATTCTAGTTAACCTTTGCGGAAGACATTCGCTTTTGTCCAGTTTGTTTTGTAATAGAAAAGATATCTATTTTGCAATTTCATTCCGAATATTTCCTATGGACCCTTATAATAATAGTTTTTCTTGGTGTCGCGCATAGCCACTCTAGCCTTATTTAAGACGATTGATACTTGGTATTCCCGATTACCTGTTCTTTATGTCATCACTTGCCGGAATTTCCACAGTGGCGCACTCACCCTCGCACTTACTCTTGGGTGTTTGTGTTTGTATAACCGTCTTTCGCATTGCGATCTGCTTCCATAGATGAAGCCAATCACAGCACTAATGGGGAACACACCTCCGCCCCGATTCAAATATGTCCGTGAATGATTGGACCGTAACAGCTGTAAACACATGTGACATCGAGGATTGTCGTTCAAGTTAACCGGTTTACAAATTCAAACCGAATAGAATAGAAAACTGTATTGCTCCATAAATGGAATTTGTGACACTCGCACATGGAAGTGAAAACAAGAATGAACGCTGAAAATACATATGTATACTAAGAAATATATGCTATTATGTACGAAGACGCTAAGAGAGATAAGAGGGTAAGAGTCATATAAAGGGTAACAGTAAGGGGTAATAAAACAATCCTGTAACGATTATTCTTCAGCTGAGGAAGCCTTATTCTACCATACCTCTACCATTACGGTTTTCGTGAAAATGATGATAAAGAGGATGATCATGCAACCCAAATAGAGTCTAGTTCGACGGAATCAGGCACTGGTAAACTGAGTCAGTCGCCGACTGGGCAACCCCAATCCCCCTCTCAGCTTTCCTCCTTAGTCATCGATTCGATCAACTTCTCTCTTGGTGACATCCACCCCAACATATCAGGCCAATATCTCCAGACCCCGCAAATGGTGGCTGCCTGTAGAACATGTCGCAAAATCACCGACCTTAACATTGAAATTTGCCATTCTTCTGAGACAATATAATTTGCTATTAGCTTCTTACGAGAGCATCAATATGGTATCCCCAAGTAGATTATTGTTTACAACGACACCCAATATTTTTTATGGTGAGCCACGTTCAATTTCCTGGTAGGTTGATCTGTTACGTCTGAAATCATTTATCATTTCTGGGGAGGAAGTTTGAATCACAATAATCAACGAAATGATTGCAGCTGTCGGAGGTATGCCCCATCATCCATCCCTGGAGGATTCCAGTCATTGCCGTATCATCAGCGAATTTGATAACAGGACATACCTCCTCAAGAGATCTGCAATCAGACATATACAATGTAAAAAAAGGTGCTAAAACTGTAACTTGTGGCGCACCCGTGTTGGATGAGATAGCGCCGAATGGCAATTCAACCTGAGTTTAACATATTGATACCCTATCATGAGATATTTCAACACCCATCTAACATCCATGGGGAAGAATCCATACTCTTAAGCTTAGGAAAAGAGAGTGTGGCTGAATTGTGTTGACGGCAGAGTGAAACAAAAGTAAAAAAAAAAACGTGACCGGGCAGAGCTACTTCTATCTCTAAATGGGAATATAACAATTTTGGGAGGTGCAGGAGATAGCAATCTTCTCACTGCGGCCAGGCCTTTTTGCAAATTGGAACGGGTCAGTGAATGGAGGCAAGACAAGAGGCTTAAAAAAACGTGTTCAGAAGATGCGTTTACAAACCTTATTGGGATAGCCGTTAGTGCCACTGGGCGATATCAATTCAGGCAAGTTTATTTATTTTTGGGGGAACTGGGATTATACACGAGTGTTTTTTCTCATAACGATGGGACAGCCAAGCTGACAACAGATAAGAATGACAGTAAAAATATGGGCCAGTTCTTTGCAACAGTTCTTTAAAGTCTCGAAGAACTTCTGGCCCGGCTGCCTTCGATGGTTCAGTTCGGAAAAATGTCTACGCACCTCGTCCTCAATGCCCTGTATACGCAATCGAATCAGGTAGCATGTCATGGAACCGATCATGTTCTGAAGAAAAATCCTGTGTTCAACGGTTTGTAAAAACTGTGAAGGGCATTTGCCTTATTCAACGTGGGAGGTAATTGGCAAGAACTGGAGGCAAAGTTCCCGGAAATCCACCGTAAGGTGGCGACACACGACGAAAGCCTTTGATGGAACACTTTCTACTCTTTTAAGTAGCCTGATCGACGGGTAAATGGTTTGAAACGCCAATTTTATCTTTGTTAAAGCCGCCATGATGGCGTTTGAACGCATGGAATACCTGCCTAAGTTTTTACGGGACTAAGAAATCATTGAATATTTCGGTCCAGGCGCGTTATTTTGGCCGAAATTGAGGATTTTCGGGCGATTACGCAATCGTTCTGACGTCATTATAACCTATGACCCGGATTACGGGGATTACGTAATCGTTCTGACGTCCTTATAACCTATGACCCGGATTTTCGGGCGATAACGTAATCGTTCTGACGTCATTATAACCTATGACCCGAGGTCATATTGACGAAAACAACAACAACAACACTAAAATAAACAACAACAACAACAAGTCGGACAGCACAAATTGCACCGACTTGCATGACTGCGCTTGTGGTATGTACAGTGCGGGAGTCGAAGGCATTCAATTGAATTGAATTGAATCGAATGGAATTGAATTGAATTACCAGACATGTGCGTTAAAATACCGCACGCTTCAACAGAACGAAGTTCTCGGACTTTTGAAGCGGTAATAGTATATGGTGGCGTAGATTACGGTGGTTACCTGACTGAGTAGGCTAAAGTGAAGGCTCCGACCTTAGGCATAGGGTAGCCTAACGTTAGGCCATCAGCTTGCCGCCTAGCCTAGGCGACATAAAAAAATTCCATACAAATCTACAAATTACGGTTACACAGTCGCCGCAAGAAGTAAAAATAGGCCTAAACATATGCCAGCCCAATCTCATTTAGCAAGCCTCTTAGGACTATATTATTGTAATGTGTGTAGTAGAATCTAAGTTGTGAGTAAATGAATAGGCTGGTACTTTGTACTGCATAAGGTTGTTACTGGCCAGAATGTCTCACATCACTGGCATTGTGAAAACAGGATGTAGGGTGTGGCCCTCACTCAAATGATACGAAGTTGAGCCTACATACAGTATATGCCTACGCTATAACTTTGGTTGTGGAGTCACATAAGGGCTGAACAAACTTTTCATTGTTGCGCACCAGTAAAAAAATTGTAGCTTGTCTTGCCAATTACTTTACAGTACATATAAGAAATTGATCTAACAAGCTGATTTAGTTCTGTTTTTTTTTTAACTCTCGTGAGTTTTTCGGCTGACAATGTAACGTCAGCTTAACATACTTTCACGTGAAAAATCCACCAAATTTTTGATTGGTTGGTTTTAAACACCTAAGAAAAATATTTTAAGGATATGATGATTTAAGCGTTCTTAACATCAAAATAGTGTATTTATGAAATGGAAATAGAACCATATCATTAGGTGAGAGGATGCATTCACTTAGAGTAAGGCATCCTCTCACCACCAACTCTTCAGCGGATTCTCCCTTGCCAAGCTTACAGCGAAATATTCTTTGTATATAAGCCCAAACTGAATTGCCTCCAGACAAAAAAGCATCGTTGAAGAGGGAAGGCCTTAACCCACTTGAAGGAGTTGGGAGGGACAAAATGCGGTGGGGATTAAATTATGGATGCATAAAAGGGCAAGTTTTTAAAATTATAAACTATAAGTCACTCTACAACATGCCCATTAACTCCCTGTCGTTAGTTTTCATGAGGTGAATCCTCGGCACACTTATTGTTTTCACACTTAATATAAACAAGATGCTCATCACAAAGGCGAGTATGACATGTATGCCACCATGTATATTCGCACCTTTGCCTCCACCCAGCAATGACGGTAGTGCTGTTGAAGTAGTGAGGCACAGCGGCTAGGTCTTCCTACATAAACGTACATTATCTATCATATATTAAACACCCATATAACTCGCCATTGCAAACCCGCAAGAAGGCTTCAAATTCTGGGTCCGAAAAACTGGATTTATTGGTGTAAGCAGATCATCAAACGACTAAAATCCCAACGCGCTTCAATTGTTGTTCTTAAAGAAAAAAAAAATGGCCTTTCTATTCCGTCCCGATAGGCAGCTTTCTCTTCCGTAATTACCCTCCTGAGCTCGGTTTGTACTGCTTCAAAGCACTTTCATCTCCCCTCTTGAAAAAAACCCTTCTTTTGTTATAATCGCCTTGACTCTTCGTTATACCACGGTTATGTTCTGAAACACCGTAATCTGTTTCGTGGTTATGGTGTTCTCAACACAAAAGCCGATGTAGCTGCTTACACTTCACAAGTTCATGCCAGATTAGCTGTAGCCTCCACAAAACAATCCCAGTCTGTGAATTCAATTCAGCTCGAGATGTTCCGAGCGCATTCGCCATTGTTGAACGTTGAATGAGGTAGTCGGCTTTTTCTTTGTACGATAGGTCTGTTTTTCGGCAGCAGATTAACTAGATTGTGATCAGCTTACACAGCTTCGGCAGTGAATGGGACCGAGTAAGCGTTCTTTACGTTTGTGTATAATAGGTCAAGATAGGTTATCAGAGTGGGGTACTGATATGCTGGAATAGTGTAGGAAAAAAATGATTCGTCTTACACGACCACACACGACACGCCCACGGTATTTGGAAAAGACGATTCTTCAGTCAGTCGGGCTGCATATTTTTGTGTGTAGACAAATAAGAACAATCTAGCTCAAGAAGAGCTAAAAACATAAGGGGCGGCAGGACTGGTAGAGTGTATCAGTGACACTTTTTACAACCAAAGACTATCGGGTTCGAATTCAGCAGGCCACCGGACGATTTTTCTTGGGTGGCTGTACAAGCAGTGGTTCCGCTGTGGTGAAGTGGACTTTTCTGGGATTGCTGGGGTTTGTTATGGGATATTTGCAAAAAGTCTCGTCTGTCGGCTGTTAGCACTCACGTTGAAACTTGAATTTCCGATCCTCCAGGTTCCGATAAAGTGGTTGGGATCCTGGAGTTCCCTGATAGTCTTTTCGGAGGGGGACGTAAAACGGCGGTCCCGGGAGCAGGTTGGGATTGGTTACACCCATGCTTCGTTAACATCTGAGAATAGTCAGGAAGAAGGAGGCGAGTCAGTCGCCGGGGCTCATTCACGATTCAATTACGGCCAGGGTTAATAGAGGAGCCTCAATGGGCTTCCTAACCCCCCGAGAAATCACATCAAATCAAACCAAATTAACGCTAGATAAGCCAGTTTCTGTGGTGGTTCTATTTATCTTGCTACATGTGATATGGACCCTAACAGTAACGATAAGCACACGATTCCCACAAAGGGAAGCTCGATTCCCAGTCAAAGGCTTAGCCTTTCTTCACTTGTGCATAGGAAACCCTAAGAATAAACACACTGATCTGCACGTAGGTCACTCATGTGGTAGATGTGATTTATTCTTCTCTGGGGTTTTGACGTTATAAAAGGGTAAAAAAAATGTGTTAAATCCCAAAATTTCGTCATTCAGTCCCAAACGTGGGTGGACATTGGGATGTGATGCTGCGATTCCCGAATACAAAAAACAAAAACACCCTGCTAACTAGCAAATTCAGCTTGAAGGACGGTAACTGATTTTTCAATATGGTGTTGGTATAACGCCACTGTCGCACAACTAAATGCTTTGTAGCCTATGTTTCCGCACATCTGTAATGATGAGGACTAATTCCGTTAATCCCACACCAAGTACATTTTTTTACACAAAAAATTTGGTCCAGTCGAACCGATGGAGAGAACTCTCTGATAGATCTGATTCAAGTCAAGAACAGAGAGGGTAGATGGAAACACAACTCTTACGATAATAATTGTAACATTTTCATCTCCTGTATAAGCGTTGGTCAGCGCCCGGCCGCGCTGGGATCTTGACAGGCCGAATAAATATTTGGATACGGTCGAATTATAGCAAGACATACAAAGAAAATTGTCCAAAGGAAAAATAGTAATGCTCTCCTTGTATGATGTTGCTTAATGTGACTACAAAACTATTAAAGGGATCCCCAAATGAAGATGCAATTGCAGAGATAGGTTGTCTATGTCTAAAGACAACTGGCCCATTCACTAGAAGGCTAAGAACACTTGCCCCTAAGTTTTATGATCGTATGTGCCTAACACTAAGAAACTTATATGATGAATAAATAATGACAACAGATTACCGATCGCTGTGATGAGAACCTAACCGGGGTATAAATGTCTTCCTAGTCATACAAGAAGTCCTACTTACTATAATGGATAGCGAACCTCACCCTCTGAGAGCAGTAGTCCAAACAGCCAGCCAAATAAACTTCACGCAAGCAGGCACAGGTAAAATATCACGTGAATAAGGAAATTTACAAATAGAGCTGATTACAAGGGGTTAAAAAGGTGGAAAACAAAATCCGTCGCAGCAGTGCTCCCCAAACATGTGCAATCCGCACTCGGCGATGCCGAGCACTCCTCTCGATCCTGACATACCGGACTGCCAGACCTTCTCGCGCTACAATATTACTGCGTATTGAAAAGATCAAACAACAACCTCCTCAGAAAATGAATGCAGTGTCCAGAACGACTACAATATAGTTAAGGCAGCAATATACGCTACTGTCAGTGAGGGCGCGTTGTAGCCCCACCCACAGCAAACTGCTTCTCACTTTCTCACATTCTGCATGGGCGCCTAAACACAGTATGCCCGGGGCTTGGTCTGCACGGATTCGCGCGTTTAACACTGCTTATTTAAAAAGTCATTCACGCAATCAACAAGAATTTGAAGAATTGCGTTACTGCGAGGGAAGGCTGACTGTTATTGCGAGAAAGAGTATGAAGAGGGAAGGGATTACTAGCGCTAGCCAGTCGTTCAAAAAAAAATAGAGTATTGCAATAATGAATAGCTGAGGGTTGTGCAATGTAATCCATCACAGAAGCGTTGTATACAATGCTAGTACAACGCTCATATCTGTGGCTTGTTTATGTTGTGTTGTAAAGCCTCTGGTGACAATGGTAAGTCGAATGTTGATGAAAACCACATAGCGATGTGTAAACATTGTCTTCACGTCCCCATGTATGACGGATAAAAAAATGCAATCAATATCATTGTCACCCGATGTTGTTTGTTCATATAACTTCAGGGACCTTCAGGGACTGAGAACTACATATCCAACTGTGTAGGCGGAACTGTAACGCTCCTACGTCACGATCACGTTGACGGTCCAGCAGCGCCCTATGTTGATTAAAGCAGTCTGCGTCACGAGACCAGCTTTAAATCCATTCGTACTTGCGACAAATCTCCCACTACCTACGCAAGAAAAGACGTCGTCTGGCACGTTATTCCGCCGTTTGTCGGCACTGCGCAGTACCACTTGTGATCGCTCTGCACATAATTCTGTCACTTGTAATTGCTGCTAAAGCGTTCGATCCGAGATACAGATCTTGTCTAATGTTTCTGCGGTCTTGGTTAACATTGCTGCACCAGGCTCTAATTGGTCTCCCTCTGCGTCTTCGGTAGGACGAAGCTCCTCCTCTAAAGCTTGTCTGGCCGGGGTTTCGGGCTGCAGCCTCATCAGATGGCCCACTCATAGTAATCTTCTATTGTGATGCTCCCACTCCATGGTTTCACTTTTGTGCGGTCGTATACAAGTCATCGTTGCTTAAAGTGTATGACCAACTGATCCTCAGCATGCCTCTCAATAGATTTCTTTGGAAGACATTGACAGTGTTTTCCATGCAGTGAAGGTACCTGTCGAGAGACGGAGTGCATTCAGTGAAGGTACCTGTCGAGAGACGGAGCGCACGCAGTGAAGGTACCTGTCGAGAGACGGAGCGCATGCAGTGAAGGTACCTGTCGAGTGACGGAGGGCATGCAGTGAAGGTACCTGTCGAGAGACGGAGCGCATGCAGTGAAGGTACCTGTCGAGTGACGGAGGGCATGCAGTGAAGGTACCTGTCGAGAGACGGAGCGCATGCAGTGAAGGTACCTGTCGAGAGACGGAGCGCATACAGTGGGGTACCTGTCGAGAGACGGAGCGCATGCAGTGAAGGTACCTGTCGAGTGACGGAGGGCATGCAGTGAAGGTACCTGTCGAGAGACGGAGTGCATTCAGTGAAGGTAACTGTCGAGAGACGGAGCGCATGCAGTGAAGGTACCTGTCGAGAGACGGAGAGATCGCAGTGAAGATACCTGTCGAGGGTCGGAGAGCATGCAGTGGAGGTACCTGTCGAGAGACGGAGCGCATGCAGTGAAGGTACATATCTCGCGTGGAGCGCGTACCGTGGATGAACCCTGAACTGGATTTACCGCCGAAAACTGCTCTTGGATAATTGAGAACACTCGCATCGAGTTCATGTTAATTGACTGTGATCAGTTGAGTATTGGACATTGTGTTATATGTGCCGTCGTTTCCATTTTCGCATTCCAGTTTCATATATTTTGTTATATTCAAACATGCAATAAAAAGGAAAGACACCCGATATACCTTCGTTGGTCATCTATCTCTCCTGCGTCTAATCAATCGAGGGATCTGTGTAGTCACGCAGGTTCTGTTCACGTGGGCTATCCTAAAATAAACCATACGCGGACGGTGGCGTTACACTAGTACACAGTGACATGAATGATATGCTTGTGGTGAGCTTCATAAAAAATATATTCCATGCTTCATATTGATCTAGGCCAAGCCTACTCACGATCACCGGAGTTTATAACTAATTAGGCATTGCTTAGCTAAGGGGAAGGAAACATGCTCCCTAAGATTTGTATTTATCTAGACAACTCCTCACGAAAAAAAGTTGACATAAAATCTGACGTTTTGACTGTTACTAGCGCCACCAGCTCCTCGTTTGACTATACGACGAAAAGATCTATTCACAACGTAGGCCGTTATCGACAACTCCCACACACGTTTTCTTTAACCCTGTTCGAAGGCAATTTGTCCTGTTCGTAAGGCCCTTTTCGGTTCGCCGCTTGTGCTCTCGAAAATCGCGTGTTCTGCAAAGTGCATCTACTGAACCGTGACTGCGCGGCATCGTGCAGTTTTCAGAATATGCACAGCTCGGCCAGTTTCATTTCTTTTCCATGAAAATTCTTTGACAACTTTCAGAAGAGGGCCCGGCATAGGAATTTTAAACAGCTAACGGGTAATCTCTGAAATTTCTGACGAATGAATTGGTGAGGCTGAGCCAGGATATTAGTAGTAGTAGTAGTGAAGCCTCGTCCATCCGACAGCTCATTGAGCAAAGGGCCCCTCCCAGCCACGTATCACGATCGATCTTGCGCAAGGTTTATTGCTTCCTCAAAACTGTTGATGTCGATGTCCCTGCATGGCTATTTCTTTTTCCGAGCACGTCGTCACGGGTCTCCCAACTGGCTCAGTATTGAGGCCTCAATGCTTCTCTCAGAGCGATCTTCGCTGGAGCATCTTCTTGGAGTCTCGCGACGTGACCCAAAAAAGATATCAATCTCTTATGTGCTACTACGGATGGCCGATGTAGTTTGTTAGGTCACAGTCATAAGTTCTCCGTTTTGTATCCAAGTGTTTATTGTCCCATCTGGTTTTTGGAGACATTGCGGAGTAGTCTTCTTTGGAAAGTGCTAATTTTGTGATCAAGACTCTTCGTTGTACCCCCAGTTCGCAATTATACAGAAAAATACTCTTCATTAGGGCATCGAAACTCCGGAGTTTCATGCTTGTTCCTACTCGTCTGCTCTTGAAAATTGTTGAAAAGTTTTGAAAGCGTTGCTGGTTATACCAATTTTTCTGTTAATGTCTTTTTCGGTCCCAACAACTTCCCACATATACATTTTTCTTGCAACTTCCATTGCCATTTCTTGTGATTGAACATTTCTCAGTTTTCGTGCTGTTTATTTTCAGATTTCTTCTTGTCAGTTTCTCAGTTCCTCGTTTTTCGATGTCTCTTGTGGTATATGTACAGTTGATGCCACAAGATAAGAGATATAATCAGCGTAATGGTTGTTTCACGGTGAAGAAATTGTCAGTGTTATTATTTGCACTGTAGTCATGATCAACTAACTGAGATGGTGAATAACTGTATCAATGTCATTTTCATCTGAATTTCGAAGAGTTGGGCCAAGGGTAATGCATAAAGGATAATGCACTCGCACTGTCACACTGGGAAGACCCGATGTTCGTGCTGAAAGGGTTTCCTAGTTTGCCGTCTTATTGACTGTGTATGGAACCTCGTTCAGTAATAGTTAAATGAGATAGAGTATCTCCTTCTCGAGGCTCTGTTGCAAATCAGTTATTAATGTGCCTCTATGGATCATATCGAACGCCTTGTTCATGTCCAGCATTAGAAGATGATGTTTGTATCCTACTCGAAAGTTAAGTGCTTTTTCTGCTAACATTTTGAAGGCAAAAAACAAGCTCAGCGGTGCAGCCTACCTGAGGTGGGCTGTTTAGGTGACGGGAAGTTACGTCATCAATTAGGGGCGGATTCTCTTTGTAATACAAATTGCGAGGATTTTTCCTCAGGGTTGAAAGTAGATCACAGGTGTTAAGCTTCCTGTTTAATTTCTATTGGTATTTCTGCGGTTTCTGCTAATGTATCAGTTATTCGCTAATGTAATTTTATGTATATAGCCGGAAATTTGCTGCCATATAAATTGATACACATAAGTCTTGTACATGGTACTGTGATTACAGAGCCAACTATAGGAAGACTTCACAACATGGTTCAGAGTTGAAGCAATATTATGCAAAACATTCCTCCGATCTCTACAGTATTATTTGTTCATACATCCGCTTTAATTTTCGGAATTACGGTAGTTTCATTTTGCAGCAGAAGGTAAATTAGTTGTACCATACTTTGACAGAGTTTGTTCGAAAACGTGTGATATTTCCAAGATAGTCCTTTAAAAAACATCACAATGTTCACTTTTGAATCGCAAAAACCTGTATAAACGAATGATCAATTATGCCCATTTACATTGATTTTTTATAACAACATGTTGCCCTACACTCACCCTCGATAATCCATTTAATATGCCACAGTATAATCCGAAATGTATTATCAGTGGGGCATAGTCAGTTTAGCTACCTATACTTTTCAACCTGTCTATAACTACACGGGCCACTATTCCTGTGACATTAGCATGTTTTTTTTTTTCTAACAAAGTATA
Source organism: Sclerodactyla briareus (assembly GCA_026419785.1). Lineage (NCBI taxonomy): Eukaryota > Metazoa > Echinodermata > Holothuroidea > Dendrochirotida > Sclerodactylidae > Sclerodactyla > Sclerodactyla briareus. Next base: position 37,482 of record JAODTK010005730.1, read on the forward strand.
TGAATTAACAATATTAGGATATATAAAAATGTTTTTTTCCCCTCATTTCATCAAACCCATCTCACTTCACATGGATATGTATGTGTACTATTTATTACAAAAAGCTAAATGTTCACAGCAACAGAATACATACAACATCAATAAATAATTGAAGAATTTGCATGCTGTTCATTTACTTCTATTTGGCACGATAATGACGAAGAAGAGTCCAATAATGGCTATCGAAATGTCGCGGAACAGAATAGAGCACTTTGGATGGAATAGGACCCATTCACATTTTCCTTCATGTTAATCATAGTTTATTATATCACTCAAAATGACCGTCACGTGGGAATGTTACAAGTACATCTAATTGGGTATTATGTATTACTTACTTAATACTTCAATTTTTTGGAATTTTCCATGGATTTAGGGATCTTCCTCGACCATTTTTTTCTTGCTTTACCGATGTTCCACTAATAGGGTTTATCGCCACAGAGCTTCGTGGCAACCCGCCCCCCTGCTTTGCACATTCGTAATATTCCTTCTCGCAAGAGTTATTTAATGAGTGGAATAGCTTCCCGGAAGATTATGTTTCTGTCTAGGAAGTGTGAATGCTTAAGAACATCCTTGAGTTATTTTTCGAGAATGTGGGCGTACTTCTTTTTTTAGGCATCGGGGTTTTTCTTTTTGTGATGTTGTGGCTTCAGGGTCCAGGGTCCTTCATGATGATTTTGTCCCTCCTGACCCCTTTTCACTGACCTAGACTAATTAAACTAACTTACTTTAGATCCATCCGTGCCCTCATTTGAACAAAATACACCACTTTCTAAATTCAATACAGTCGCTCCTGCTCTTAGAACAATCTTAAAAAGTTTATTATGTTTTACATTCCTATTAGTCGTAAACAAAATATTTCGAGCGTCGAAACATTCGTACCAAGGCTCGACAGTCATACTTATGACCCAGACATGTAGGAAGTAAAAGGTATCCGCTAAATCAATGAATTGAATTTCGTCGTCTGTATCGGCCTTCAGGCGTTAATATATAGTTGAATAGGCTATGAGACCTCACTTGTTAGGGTGAAAAATATGTTGGACGGAAAAGCGAACCCATATCATACCATGTGAATATGTATGAAAATATGCTGGATCTTGGATCGGGAGCCTGCCATGTAGTCCATAAACAAATGTCCTCCATAGTTTGAATATTAATGTGTCGATATTCTGTCATGTGAAATAATGCAAATATATCCATCATCAGTGATTTCTCATTTCGCTTCCATAACCAGACTTTGGGACCTCGATCAGAACACCAATATTTGCGTCGGTCAAATGTACGGTGTATGGAAAAGTTATCATCTGTAACTACTACTGTGAAGTGCAAATACTCAAACAGCCAATCCACCATCTTAGGAAAAATTCACCTTGAAAAATGAAATACAGTCAAGAACAGAAGATCCGTTGTCGCACCCTGGTGTGCATCTGCTGCTGTTACCTGTAACTACTGCTGATACGTTCATTCCTGTTCAATCACGTTTTCTGGTGGCTTGCATCTGCCAATCGGAGCTCCTGCGTTGTAACAGAAATGCGTGAGCGGTAATGATGATCTAGCACAATACATTCCGAAATGGAAGTGAGCAATAAATAGAGTAGCCTGCTAAAGCAGACGATATGAGGAGCCGTTCCAAAGATAGAGGGGACTATCGCTCTTTAGTATATACCATGGTCGTATCATTACCAACATATCATCTACAGGACTTCGATTGACAAATCCCCTAAAAATGGGATTCTGCTCATTACAATTCAGATGTCGTGAATGTCAAACAGTAGCACGCGGGTGTCGATATGGATGGAACAACCCTGAAAAGATTCGCGCAAATTTTTGTCATTATTTGGCCGTTTCCTGTAATTAAGTAAAAGAAAAAAATTCGATCGTGCAATCAACGTTGCTGTCGCACCGCCCACTAGTAACGCCCTTAATTCATTCTGACAGGGAGCAAAACGAAGTCTCACAGGCATTTGTTTAGGCAAATCACCGATTGGATAACACGTCATCCTGCACACATGAGTGAAAGGCTGATACGAGGTTAACAAAAAGTCAACGCCCGTTTCAAAAGGCTATAAATAGAGAGGCAGAACAAATATAGTGCAGCATTTCACTCCGAAACAAGTGAGAGGATATTCGGCAGATAACAGAAAACGCTACGCCGCATTCTATGAAGTAAAAAAAACCAAAATCTCACCGAAGAACAACTTGATATAACGATATTAAACCCCAAAGACCGCTTCAAGGAGCCAATCGGGGAGACGGTGTATCATCAGATGTTCCCTGTTTAAATATAGTTTACATAACCTCTTCGGGGAACAAAATCGAGATATGCCTCATATATTAGCACTCTACATCCTCGTGCACCTTGCCATCAGTTCAGGGTAACTGGCTGACTATTACCGTAGCGTAAACTCTTCTTAATCTTATTTTCAGTATTAGGCGATTACTGAATTGTAATCAAATAGGGATAGGATACTCCACAGCTATACCGTAGATCTACTTCTAAGAATTTACATGTGGAATGGACAAGTTCTGCCGAGTCATCTGATGTGTCACTGAGATCGCTGCCACTCTAATATATCACTTATGCACGCGATGCAGTGAAACTGGTCTGACGATGAGATGTATATGTTAGGTAGGTATCATTTGTTTTCCCCGGTTTCGTCGCAAAGCATAATTCGCTTACCTGTATTTTTCGCGAAACTTTGTCACCTGTACATGGAGATAATGTGAACGTGAATGTTATCATTCACAACACGTAGTTACAGAACAGGAGTATTGGTTTCATCTGTATAATTGTTGTTATTAATATTATTAGTACCAAGCAGTGACCGTTATTCAGCATTCACACTGCTTCGGACGCAACGGTGAACACTTCGACTCATTTCACATTGCAGCATGACACAAGAGATGATACGTGAATGCACAAGTGATGGTTTGTGTATGAACAGCTGTGCCGGAGAGTCAAGTCAATAACAAACTATATTCAAGAAGGAAATAAATGAATAAATTTATAAATTCATGCCAATCACAGGCATATGAGCCAGGGCAACAGTAAGCTGACTATTTGTTAGAAAGGCTAGTTGATAACTGCCCGAAATCTGTGATGAATAGTTTCACCTGGATGGTATCTATTTTGTATATCCCTGCACATACATATGTTGAGTGAACTTTCCAATGTTAACTGTAACTTATCTGAATGTATATGTGAGCGCAGTTGTACACTCGGTTTTTGTTTGCTAGGCTGTTCATACCACCCAATGGAGAGAACATCTGATTCACATCCGTAATTTCGTTAAAGTGGCGCAGGTCATATGAGCTCGGACTGTGATGATTTGACTAACATCCCCCTACTACGCTGCATGACACACATATTGTAAGTACGCCAATCTTCTTTGGTGCATTGCTGTTTGTATATTCCATTATAATCTTGCCGAATTCTCACAGCTCTCATTTTTTTTTAACATTTTTCTTACATACCTTCAAATGTGTCTACAGTAATTAGAAATGACGGGTTCTAGTTCGATGGCTCCGCCAATATTCACAGGGCAAGTCTGACTATATGAAAGACAACTTGATTGGTAGCTTTAGCAGTATAATCACACACACATGGAATGATTGGAATACGAACAGACTGAGCCGCTGTTATTGATGACATAGTTCACTATTTTAGTTAGCATTCCTGATGTCCTCACATGGTGTCACATTGAAACAATCATCAGGGACACTGTTCTGCAAACCTAGCGATTTCCACAGCGTCTGGTAAACGATATTATATTGAAAAAACCATGCAAATGCCGGCATTGCGTATAATTCCATCGAATCAGAGAAAATGCATGTGTGTGCGTGCGTATGCATGTGTGTGTATGTGTGCGATTGTCAACAAGAGATTACATCTTTCTTTCTTTTCTACTACTCGGGTATAACTCGATGACTTTTTCATGTTGTTTCTATTGGAGAAATATCTGAAGATTCCTAACAGAACAACCGCCACGCCTCGATAGTGTTTCATTTATAATTCAACCACCTGACATTTATGTCCCCTTCCATACTTACAGAATCACTTGGTGCATCCGTTGAAAATATCACCAGTTCCTCGATGTCCATCGACCATCAGTACAACGAATGATTGTAATAATCAACAGTGGTTACCTAATCACACCTGTAGTTCGCCCGCGTCATTGTGAAATCTCTATGTAATATGGAACACTGCCTATAATTTACCTTAACACACTTACCAGCTTTCCATACGCTTTACGTGTTAATATCTGACCCCCGACTTCGTTCTGGAAATCGGAAAAGAAACATTCTCACATAACGTTTGACGTTACTATGGGGGCGTTTGATGGAGCAAAGATGTGTGAACTGGTGGGCCTCCTCATCTTACATGAGCTAGACAGCCCCTGTGGCGTGAGTAAGTATGTGGACTATATCGTGATGACAGTCTAGCGTCATGAGATGCCCCGGTAATGAAGCCGACAAGACCAGAAGAAACATAATTAAGATTTTTCAACGACATTGCCTAACCATCACAGCCCAAGCGAACTCAAACCTCAGTCGATTTTCTCGACGTCACCCTAGAACCCACCACCGGCTCGAACAGAGCATACTGCAAGCCAAACGACAGTCCGCTGTACACCAACCGGCTCTCCAACCACCCACACCCCTATTGGACAATATCCCCCCAGCAGTGGAAAAGGGGTTATCCATGCTCTCATCCGGCCAAGCCATCTTCGATGGAGCCGCGACTACCTACAACGAGCCCTCAAATCATCTGGTTACCATGCGATATCCGCACAACGAGAGCAATGATGAAGCGGCAACCCTGACGAGGAAGATGATGAGAAAAGAAAGCAATATGGTTTAACCCGACTTTGAGCAAAAAACCGATTGCCCCTTGCGCGGGCAGTGCTTTGTGAGCAATGTTGTTTACAGAGCCACGGTCACGGGAAGTGTGGGGTTAGCTGCGGGAGATTTCAAGGAGCGTTACTTTTTTGGGGCTCGCAAACTACTATCGGAGATTTAACCCCAATTTCGCCGAAATCGCGGTTCCCCTAACCGACCTCACTCGGAAAACGAACCCAATAAAATTCAGAGCGGAGACAGTCAGGAACGGGCCTTCAGAACGCTTAAAGCGAAGCTTTCGGAGAGACCAATCGTGCTGCTACCGGATCTAGGAAACAGTTCTCATGAGAACCGACGCGTCGGACGTTGGCATCGGTGCCATACTGTTGCAAGAGGTCGAGGGTATTGCGCTTCCCTGTCGCGTACGCGAGTAAAACGTTACTATCTAGGGAACGTGCGTACGCAGTAATCGAGCGAGAATGCCTTGCAATCGTATGGGCCATTAAGAAATTCGAGCAGTACCTATGGGAGAGAGTTTGTGGTGGAAACGGACCACCAGCCGTTGAGTCACATGCAGAAGGCAAAAGTCACTAACTCAAACTAACGCGCGCATTATGCGCTGGACACTTGCGTTGCAGCCATACAGGTTCAGGATAGAGGCAATTCGGACAATGTGGGCGCCGATTACCTTAGCAAGGTGTGAACCGGTATGAGTGTTGGAGATGTGGTACATTTCGCGCTGATTCACTTTTTCCCTTATTGGCGCTCCTTGGGGCGAGTCGCACGGTAGGTTCGCGAGCCATGGCGTGGAGTTGGCCGCCCGTGGAACAAATTTGGAATTATGCCTGACGTCACACTCATTACGGTCCCAAATGAAGAATAGTGCCAATCAGAGTCGCTTCATGTGCAGTGGATCCTGATGAAGGCGATTTCCATTGATAGTCCCCCCTTCATCAGCCAACAGACTAGATTCTTGGCAATTGTATATGCCATGCTCTCGTACTGTTGTTGTTCTGTAGTACCAGCAAGAGGCTTTACCGAACTTCGTAGAGACTATTGGTCATGCTTCATGCAACTATGAGCAACAACAAATGGTTCGACGATTTCAATGTCCCAGTCTGTGAGGCTTAGTTTAAATGGGAGGCAGCAGCCGGATGATCGACAACTGAAAGGACTTGCGCCTAGTCCCCGTTCTTGTCTGTTAAGTGGGTAGAAGAGACTGGCAGTTCTGACCTCGGCAGACTGCTTATTACCATGCTCAGCCGAGGCTAGTTAAGGTTGCTGTTCGCAAGTTAGGCCAAGCCTTTGCATAGGCCAGACTTGTTAGTCTTATGTGTAGTAACCAGAGCTCTGACTTCGGCAGGCTAGTTATAACCTATTCGAGATAAACCGCTGTGTCCATCGCAGCCGATTTAGGATAAATTACTGTGCACTGTCTTTGGCAGTTCTACGCGCACATAAGATTTAATGCTCTGTCCTTCGCAGCGAATTAGGCAAAATTACTGTGCACTGTCTTTGGCAGTTCTACTGAGCAACATTTTTCTGTCCTCGGCAGAATCAGGCTGATGGAGGACGAGTTAGACCTTGACTATACTGAGGAACTTATCCCTCAGGAGCCTCTCACTTCCCCCTCCGGGGAAGGAACGTCAGGAACTAGCGGGCCAGAAAAGACATGTCAGAGTTTGAAAACGGTGATGTTGCAAATGCAATCACAGCTGCAAAAACTGTCAGAAAAAGTAGATGGCCCCAACCAGGTTCTGCGAACGTGCTGCAGAAGACATTCTGATCTTCTGGTGCTGTACCCCCCCTCCCCCAAGTGCGCCAGGGCAGAGACACTCTCCGTAGAAGATGATTTAATCTCCCTTTTTGGGTTAAATGATGATGCTGACTCTAGTGCTGGTTGTGCTAAAGGTCAGGCCACGCCGGTGTCAAGAGGCCAGAAATATTGTCCTTACACCTCGTTACAGATCTTGACTTTGGCAAAAAAGTGGGGCCACCAGTTCATGACAAGGTGGCAAGTCTGGTAACTAACATTTGCTCTAAGAAGCTTACGCAGGGTGCCATGAAGCAGCGCTGTCAACGTTAAGAGCGCCCAAGCAATGTAGAGCAGCTACAGACTGACCCAAGTAAATAGGCTGATATGGGATCACTGCCAGGATTTGCCCTCAACAGACCTGAAGAGCAAGATTGCAAATGATTAATGTCAAGGCAATGACTGCTCTTGCTTCGTCCCTCAATGGGATCCTCGTTGCAAAAAATGCGCTCGATAAAGAAACGGTCATGACAAATGTCACCGACGCATTGGCACTCTTGGGCCATGCAAATATCGAACTCAACCAGGTGCGTCGTGATCTTGTAAAGTTTCAATTGCAACCCGAATATAAACGATTAGCCCACCCGTCCGATAACTCGCTATTGCCCTTCGGGATGATCTGTCCCAACATATGAGGGATATAACAGAGGCGAACAGAGTCAGCCGCAGGTTAGCGCAACCAAAGTCTTATGGTGGTGCCTCTCATCACAGGGCAACACCCCCAAGAGACGGGGTCGAGGTCGGGGGTTCCGTCCGGTGCAGCGCCTTTCTTAGGCCACCGAGGATTAGACGGACAAGTAAAATGTGAACAATGGTAAGGTTAGTTCTTTCCCGTCATTCTGCCCATCTTCAACTGCTCCCTTTCTCGGGGCCAAGCAGGTAGACTGAAACACTTTGTTTCATCATGGAAAGACATAACCTCAGACTCTGAGATATTGCAAAATATACAGGGCTATGCCTTAAAGTTCAATGATGATTGCCCCATCGATTTACGTTGTCAAAAGCAGTGGTTCGCTTTCGCCTACAGAGCAGATTTTGGCATCTGCAGACGGTACAGGCTCATGCAGAAGGGCGTGATAGGAAAAGTGCATCATGACCCTTATGAGTTTCTATCAAATATCTTCTTCAGGCCAAAACCTTATGGTACATTCCGATGATCCTAAACCTAAAGAATCTAAACAATAGTATCAAGTACCACCATTTTAAAATGGACACGCTTCAGACTGTCCTACATCTATAGAACCCAATTGTTTTATGGCGTCGAGCCACTCCCACACCCGCTCCACAACAAGATGAAGCTTGATGATCTGCCGTTTGTCAGGCGAACCTTCGGAGGTGCTGGCTTTTCAAAGACCTCTACGGACTACTCATTGTCTCATGGAGGCCGGCCACCCGGAAACAGTATCATTCTTATCAATCACGTGGATGCAGTTCTGCGCTGGAACGGAAATTGATGCCAGTAAACCAACTACTCGCAATTACTATATTTCATGTCTCATCTCTTTAAGAAGGGTTTGGGCCTAACGCTCCTCGCTACAGCAAGAGCTTCAATCGCCCCCTTGTTACAACATGACACGATGTCACTCGCAGCCCACTGGTCGCTCGATTCCTTAAAGGAGTTTTTGAGCTTAGGCCCCAGTCAGCTAGATCATCCCATCCCCAAATCTGGGACGTCATCTGTAGTACAAATAAATTTCTTCAGAAGTCTTACCCACCAGTCAACTATCACTGAAGCAAAAAACTTGAGTCTGCTGGAGTCCTGCTGGATCTCCAGCACTCCGGAAGGAAACCAACAGCGCGGTATTTCATATACTACACTACCGCCACTGAAACAGCAGAGACCTGGTCTCAAACCAACCGGGTAGTGATATCTAGTTAATCCTCACGACAGTAGACTGGATGTACTGAAGGTCCTCCACTCACTACATCGCAAGTACTAGGGCTAAGAGAGGAACTGAAACCCAGCTGTCTGTAAGTTTATACCACCACATAAGCGAGTATCTACTGATACGTTAGTCCAGATGGCTTTCGATCTGTTATGGAGAACGCTGGGATTGATACCACCTCCACCTAAAAGCTCACAGTACTCGTGCAGCCGCAACTTCACTAGCCCGACAGAAAGGGGTTTCAATAACTGACAATTCTCGAGGGAGCGATGGAAGTCCAGGAAACTTTCCGCTCCAGTTTTAGACAACCCATACAGGACGACAACACCAATTTGTTCATACTTTGTTGGCGTGAACTGAAATCCTGTCTTTCTGCCGCTCGTTGGATAGTTTACGCTATAAACCCGAAATATAGGGTAACATTAGTCTTCTGTCATTGTATGAAAACAACTTTGGGATTCCCCACACCCATAATGAGAAATTCTTTTTTATGACTCCACCCTTAAAAAGGGGTGTCCTCGGTTTACTGAGCAGTTCCTTAAGGAAGGATTAAACTAATTTGCTATGTTGTCTCAGATAAGCAAACCTTTCCCTTGTGTTTTTTCATATAAGTGGTTTCTTTAAACACATGTAAAACATTTCTGCATTATATATATTTTATATGCTCAGTGTCTGACGCTCTGGTTTTAAGTCTCATTTGGGACCGTCGTGAGTGTGACGTCAGGCATAATCATAAATTAAAACGAGACCCTGAAGGTCGAAGTTTGATAGAGATTATGACTAGACGTCACACGAACAGTGGGATCAAATGCCCTCCCTCGACATGCTCTTAAATTGCTAACCCCCCTTGATCCCTCGGGGAGCGTCATCCTTGCAGCTTTAAGGAAATGAAGCGACTCCGATTGGCACTATCTCCTTTGATCCTTCTGTTCGTGTGACGTCTAGTCATAATCTCTATCAAACTTCGACCTTAGGGTCTCGTTTAATTTTCTGAATTATCAAGCGTTGTGCCGGCGCATACAATAGGCATAGCTGTTGAATATGCCAGCGCGTGGAGAACCTGGTACGACGCACCTATTATGAACTCTGAGTTTGGTTGTGAAGACTAGTGCACCGAGGCTGGCACTCTGCCCCATGATGTTGTGAGAAGAGGTTTCTTACAGTGCTCGTACTTTACAGCTACCATTGTTATAATTGTGGAGACTGGGGCGTGGCATAGCATGCCACGACAACTCCGTGGTAAATCAGGTCGGGGAACGTACGGCACAAACCTCACCACGTATTCATTACTGAAGTCGTCATTTTGGACGAATTTTGATCCGCGTCCAATGGGCAATCTTATCTCCGAACATCTGAGATATCCATGTTGCACATTGCAACCACCAAATATGTGTGCGTAATTATCTTTATTCCGGGTTTCGAGTCTACTGTTATCGGTAGGAAAGGGTATTTAGGATTCCCCGAGTTTTCATTCTCATTTTGTCTTGGGATTATAAAGGGGGGCATTGGGTTAATGAGTGGGAACATGCAATTATCACTCTGGACTCGGGTTAATGGGTTGTTTCCCCTATCGTAACATGTGGGCATGAAAGGCAGACGGTTATTGAGCAATGGCCAGAACTGCAATGACCAGGTTTTTGTATTGAGTTATTATTTTCAAATTGTGTGGAAAATTCCCCGCACATAGTGTGCAATCTGATACTCTACATGGTGGAGCCAGATTTGTCAATATTGAGACGGGTGATTTGTGATTTTATTGTACAGATGCTCGAGTGCCTGAGGACTCACTAACGTGGTAGCAGTCCGAGTAAAGGGCAGGAACCTCGCAACGGCAGAGGCCGCATTTACAGCAGGAGGGGCGAAATTTACGTTTTATTGCCCCAGAGAGCGAACCTCTTTATTTATCGTCACCCATAGCCAGAAGAGCGCAATATACATTAATGTCACCCGTTCGGCAGGAGTGCGAACATTACATTAATCGCAACCCGTTGTCTGTATTGGGTATTTATTTGGAATTGCCATGTATGACCGTCGGATTTGTAATTTAATTTATATGACATGGAATTGCTTGTTGATGATAGGCATTGCTAAATTATTCATGTTTGAATGGTCCCTCGTTTACGGATTGGTAGTTGGGGGTTAACCTTGGTTGACTGGGTCCGCTAGTTATACGTGAGTTGATATTTTGTACACTTGCATTTTCTTGATAAAGATTTTACTTGTGCACAGAATATACTTGTTTCCCTCACACTTGTTTGCATATCTTCACTGTATCTGTGACAGTTACCACAATCATACTAAATCTCTTTTTCGACACAGAGGTATAAAATGACACGGTATTATCAAAACCTATCTGGGCTCTGAAGGACCGTGGGGCGAGACATTCTATTCACTGCGGGTAAATGATGGCGATCGAGCACACTGCACGCTCATCCGGATCTGTGATCTTGGAGGCAATGTCGAAATACTACTGACAACCATAACGAAATAGACGACCCCAATTGATGCAGGATGCGGGAAGCTAGAGCAACAATGGTACTGTACTCAACTGCACAGTACCAAACCTAATTCCAGTCTGTGATTTTCATGTTCAAGCCATTAGAACCAAGGAGGCAGTTTTACACCATGCCAATTGTGCCCTTTACGATTTTGACCATGATCTTCATAAGGCCCAAAGATGTCTTAGCAGTCAAAAATTTCCAAATGATGGCCGCGGGCCCCACCTTGACCTGGTATTTGGTCCTAAATCCCTGGGCACCCTGAAGGTACACTATTAGACCTCATTATGACTGAACAGCTGCACTGTGCACAGAATTGGTAGGAGATACAAGATTTTCAATCTTCCATATATTGGCCCATAGGTTCCAAATTCCCAAACCCCTCCGATGGCCCTCTCACAAAACTTCCTGAGACCCCGAAGGTAAGCTGTTAGACCATCAATTATGACCCATGTCGCCCATGTCAACAAAATCGTACGAGTAGAAGCATTTGTTTAATACACTGATGTGGCCCTAGGGCCACACTGGGCCTTGGAGCCTCAATTCCTGGGCACCATGAATATATAGCAATTGGACACTATTCTGACTGAACCATGAGCACCGTGCAATTGTAGGAGATTCCATAGTTTAGCGGAGCAATTTCATATGATTGGGCCCTGGGGCCCAAACTGGGCCTTGGCACATAATTTCTTCGAACACCCCCAATTGCCCTCTATCAGGACCGGGTTACATGTAACTCTGAAGAACTTCAATTGAATCTTTGTTGGGAGGAATGCATTATTTGTACCATTTGTGAATCGTGGGACCTTAGACCAAAAATTTCCTGAACACCCGAAGGTACGCTGATAGACTATCATTAATGAAACCGAATGTCAGTACTGTGCATTGAATGAGAAGCATTTTGCGTAATTCCACATGATGAGCCCAGGGGCCCAAACTGGGCCTGGTGACCTAAATCCCTGGGCCGCACCTGAAGGTCTGCTATAGACCACCGTTATGACTGAACCTCAGCACTGTGCACCAATATTTGTAGAGATACAAGATTTTGAGGTATTTCAATAAGACCCCAATGGCCCAAACTGTGCCTTGAGCCCACATTCCCAAAGTACGGCTGATAGACTACATTATGACCGAATCAGTACGTGTGCACTGAAGGAGAAGCATTTGCGTAATTCGCACATAATGAGCCCGGGCCCAAACGTGGCCTTGTGACCTAAATCCCTGTGCACCCTGAAGGTACAACAATTAGACCACCGTTATGGACTGAACATCAGCACTGTGCAACAATATTTGTAGGAATACAGATTTTGAGGTATTTCATATAATGAGCCCAATGGCCCAAACTGTCCTTGAGCCCAACATTCCCGAACACCCCTATGGACCCGACCCCAAGGACCATTACATGTAATTTTTGAAGAACACAATTGAATCTTGAAGGATGAAATGCATTTAAAGACTATTGCGTGAAATTTTTATAAATGGATCCTCGGGCCCGTGGGACCGTGGAGGACCACAAATTCCTGAACACCCCGAAGGTACGGCTGTTAGAATCACCATCATTATTACCGAACATCCGCACTGTTGCCCCAAAATCTGTAGGAGATACATAAACATCATGCCTATACCGCCCCTTTAATGACTTTATCTTTGACCTTGACCTTCAGGTCAAACATGTCCCATGGTCATTAACCTTGTGTCCAAGTGTGATCGACATCCATACAGCCTGACTGTTTGTGGTCCGAAAAGGCAATGTTGATACACTGAATAGATAGTAGATAGAGTAGATTAGAGTAGATAGATAATAATAATGATATAGATAGATAGATAGATGATAGATAGATAGATAGATAGATAGATAGATATATAGATATCCTCACAGAATGACGGTTTGTGGGGTCAAAAGGCAATTGGTTGATACACTGAATAGATAGATTAGATCGGTAGCTAGATGATAGAAATAGATAATAGATAGATAGATAGATAGATAGATAGATAGATAGATAGATAGATAGATAGATAGATAGATAGATAAGATAGATAGATAGATAGATAGATAGAGTGACATGCTATTCAAATAGCTCAACAAGCAAAGCTGGTTTGAGCTATACAAAAAACGTATTGGAGGCAGAGGCATATACGTGCCTGCCGATCGCCTTCTCAGGAAACCTCGTGCGTGAAAACAGTGGTGTCAAACCTTAATGCTTCCCGTGTGACATTATCTATCTAATCAGCTCTGGTGACACAATCGAGGCAACTCTTCGTTGACAGTCGGCACCACTTCCATATGTGAAAGCGGCAACCTGTAGGGGCACTTTGGATAATCTGGACAAATAGGCGGGAAGGTCGGCAATCTGAAGTATGAAACCTCATAGCTCCACGGGGATTCGAACCGCGACCTCTTTGCTTCACTGCAATGAGCTATGTAGCACTGGTGGTATCGTACCCGAGGCACAGATCCCTTTTCACCGTGGAATCTCTGGCATCTATACTTGAACATGGCTAGTTCTATTGTTGCTGCATTATAAGCTTCCAGAGCTCGTGTTTGATAGGTCCTATTCATTTAGACAACTTACTTGATTTCGAAACACACTGCTAAACATACAATTTTATCGTAAACGAACTCTTCATATATACCCGCCTCTTCACATATTACCAATTCGCTGTATCCACCACAGTGACTCTCCTCTCGTACGACTCTCCTTCTCTCCCTAGATTTTCACAAAGTCAGCCACATTGATGCTCATCCGTCCTTTGCTAAAATTGGTAAATTCTCACATCTTGGCGTGAAGTAGCGTTTTCCTATTCATACCCTCAAATCTTTCAAATCTCTCTACATACGACTCATTTCTCTGTCAATGGATGATTATTGTCATTCTCCTCTGCCCTCCTTCTAAACTCGATGCTTTCTTCATATGGTCTCAGGCGGGTACACAATATCCAGTATTTGTACGATTCAGCACTACTTAGAGTTCCAAGTTGGTGAAGATTCTGTTTGATAATTCCTTTACTTTTATTTGCGTTTTTAGCTGATTCATCACATTTGTCTACAAATTTCATAATGTATTTACATTTCCCCAAATCCTCCTCTCTCTGTTTTCACTAATTTCTTCGCTTCCATTTAGTCGACTTCGGGTTCCCATATGCCAAATGGCATCACTGCACTTTTCCCAACATTAATTTTATTTTCATTTCACTGCCACCTCATCAAATTCTCCGATTCTCCTGCAGCTGTTGATGACCGTTCATATTTATTTTAGGGTACACCCTTTCCTCGTAAGTTCTTCCTTCCCATGTCAAATCGTTCATGTAATATTTGAAACAAACCGTCCCAGCACTGATCCTTGTACCACTGACTTGTTACCTCTCTCCATTCAGATAATTCCCTTTAGAACAACAACCCCTCTTCTGCTGATCCCGTCGCTATCCTTTGATCCATTTTAATTATCATTCCATCTATTCCTGTCCTTCAGGTTTGCAACTAACCTCCTGTGTTCGTACCTTGCAAAAGCGTTTGCTTGTTAGGTTATATTACATCACCATGTTCCTCATCTATATACTTGTTAAGTTTCCCAGTGAACCAACCATTTGGTTTGGTATGAACGTCCCTCCCGGGACCCATTCTTGTGTGTCCATTATCAGGTTGTTTTGTTACAGATGGATCCGTTATAAAACACCTCCCCACAAGTATTCCATTGCTTCCCAGGTACGGATGTCGATTCACTGGCGGTAATTTGCACATCTGAGCGATCGCCTTTCTTGAAAAACAAAGTGCTTCTGTTTGCTCTTTTTTCCATTCTTTGCGGATCCGCTGACGTTCCGTATGGATTCTTGAAAAATCATTGTTAGTGGTTCAGCAATTTCACTCGCCATTTCCCTCACGTAATCTGGTTTGATGTTCTTGGTTCCCAGCAGCTTTCCCTTTCTTTTATTCCTGTAAATTTGTGTGAGGACTGCTTTTCATATATGTCTAAGTTTAATAATTCACCATCCTCCCTGTCCGAAAAATATTTTCTGTATCCGGTACGTTTTCTCCTTCACGTGTAAACACTTAAGAGAAGAACTTGCTGATAGCTTCTGCTGTTTTCCTCCATAACATCCATCACACAACTCCGTTTTTCAATCCTTTATTGGTCCTACTTTTTCTCTGACTTTTGTTTGGATCGTACATATGAGTAGACTGGTTTTGGGGTCTTTTTCATTTTTTCTGCCAGCTCCTTACATTCTTGGGTTTCTTTTTTCCGAATCAAATCGTTCCATCTCTTTCCGTCATCCATTATTAGGTTTATTATTCTTGTGCCGCTCTCATTCTTGTGCCGCTCGGGCCTCACGAACATGTGTTTTTTTTCCACTTGTCGATTGTCGTGGTTAGCAAAGATGTCCCACATTCTTTGTAACTCCAACAGTCTTCGAATTTCTCCTCCCAGTGGATGGAACTGCATTCATCCTTCAATCTTTTGCCATCCTGTCTCTGTGCCAGTATATAAAAAACTTTTGACTTTTGTACCTCTTCTCCTCCTGTCCCTCGTGTTTCATCGTTGTCCATATAATACATTATGGTCACTACTTTCCGAATAGTTCAACACAAACTCCCCTTTAATAATTATTGTTAACCACTTTCTTCTGTCTCACTCACCATATCCAAGTGTTCAACACTGGACCTAACCTCTGTAATAAGTCATTTTTTGCGACTAGCCCTGGCAACAACATACAATGCACTTTAAATTCAAGTCTTCCATTACATGATTATTTACATTCTTCTTGGACTGTCCACTCCCTTTCTGCTCCTTTATTCCACTCCACTCTAAAAGGTTCTTTTTGTTTTGAGGTATCGAACTTTGTGCCAGCTTTACTCTGATTATCTCAGAAGTGTTTTCACCTCTGTCCATAAAATGCCTTTTCATGTCATCCTCTTCCTTAGTTTCTTCCCCATCCGTTTTGTTGTTGATATATCCGGTCCGGCCGTACGTAAACATTATTGTACTGTGCATTGCTCTCAGTTCCTTTGCCTTCTTCAGAACCTTGCCATTGTCTCCGGTTTTCTGTCTTTCTCCATCTCTACACTCTATATTTTGTCTTCATTGATTTACTCGGGTTATGTCACTGGGAGGGATCGTAAACTTCTGCAGCAAGTCTTCCACTTTCCCCAGCATTGCCTCCTCCTTGTGTGTCGCCATCCTCCGTCGGTTATTACTAACCACTCTATTTTTCTTTCTTCTTTTCCTTCCCCTCTGAAGTGCTTCGCTAACTTTTGTTCCTGACTTCCTCATTTCTCCCAGATGTAGTCGACATTGCTGAACAGTTGCTCTCTCATGTCTCCTAGTTGTACTGCACCCTCTTCTTTGATCTCCTGTCTTACTACTTCACTTTTTTTTTCGGAAACTCGCCGTCCTTGCATTGAACAATTTCACCCACTCGTCGATCCAGTTGGGTCAACCTTCATTGCGTCATTCCTGCGTTCCTTCGAGAGTGTGCTGAACAACTTCATTACATCCACTGCTTTGTCATTACAGTTCCTACAGAACCAATGAATCTGTTCCTCACCTGTCACATAGGACATTGTGGGCCCATGCCTTATATGGTACCATATGCCAGTATTCACATTG
The DNA here is from genome assembly GCA_026419785.1 of Sclerodactyla briareus. Taxonomy (NCBI): domain Eukaryota; kingdom Metazoa; phylum Echinodermata; class Holothuroidea; order Dendrochirotida; family Sclerodactylidae; genus Sclerodactyla; species Sclerodactyla briareus. The sequence continues at coordinate 54,157 of JAODTK010005730.1, forward strand.
TCAGGCTTCCATCGTGCCTCCCAAATGTGCAGATGAATCATCAAGAGGCTAATATCTTAGCTGAGAAAAACTGAAATACGGCCAGTCTAAACCGAAGGTCATACGACTTTCCGTTATGGAGTCAGTACTTTGTGTAGGTGTATCGCGTAAGATTGAGAGGCATCCCATCTTGAAATAATGAATGAATGCACACTTTATAACCCTGTCAAATGCACCTTTTTTTTTCTATTGAAATTCACACCTTATTTTCCCTCGAAGAGAATTTAGTCCTGTGGGAGAGAATGTTTCGTGGGTCGGTACATATGTGTTGAGTGTTTTCAACAAACTTCTGCTAAAATGTTGATTTATTGACCAATGAAGCCTGAATACATACACAATCAACTTCCCGGGTTGTCCAAGTGTGACGTCATTGCTTATGCGCATCTCTCCCCTCCCTATTTCCTGTTGCATAATGGGCCAATTTGGAAGGCCAATACTCCACATAACATCGTCTTGAAATGGGGGTTTGGACCTAGGATAGCTTTTTCCATTTCATCCTCCCCGATATAAACCCTGTTTGTATCCAGGCTTCAGTTTGTCCTTTCCAAATTGTTCAATAATTAAGTCAGTATAAAATGAGATGGAGACGAATCATGCGAACGATGTGTTCCTTCATAAGTTTTTATGCTTTCTGAATTCTTTTTCTGACTTGCCGGGTCCAATGTCTAAAACTAACATCTTTTGGTTCTCAACTGGAGATTTTGGGGAATTCATGTACTAATAATACGCCGACAGCAGAGATTATGCCGCTCCAATTGAGGAGATTACGTACTAGGTGTAAATCGGTCTATGTAGCCTTTTCTGTCAGTTACTCAAATATGTAGCGTCCTTATCTATTAAATCTAATAATGTTCACGATTTCCGTACACACGGGGGCATTGAGGTGAATTGAGACCCCGTAAAAATTTGAGTACACCGAGTTAATCGAATTCCCATCCAAGCGTTGTTGAGTGAAATTATTCTGCTCTTCAGTTCAGAAAGCCCATTCGAAACGACCTCCATTTCTATACTTTACAAATCTACTCGTCCTCCCTAGAAATCAATCGGTCACAGTGTAACGGCAACGATAACGATAAATATTATCGCTACACACAAACCAATAGCACCGGCCACATATGAAACGATACATAACCAGAACAATGTGGAGCGATCTAAGAGTTATACTATCCCATAAACTTGAAAATTTAAGTGAATTAATAGGAGAAAGTTCCCTGCGACGTCAACCGCCTGTTCGCTCCGAGCGCTGTTATCGTGAGATCTTTATCGATCCAATTTTATCGTTATCGTAATTGTTAGGGCTATCTTTAAGTTACAGTGTGGCTGGGGCAAATTATTCATTTTTGGCTTCAGTTTCACGTAGGCCAGGAAATACGGTACAGGCTGAGTACTGGTTATCATCATGTATTCTGTTATTCGGCGGTTGCGATCGGTACAGTCTGCGTTTATCCATAAGGGTTCATGCTGGGTCTTATGAAACAGCGTATTTTGATTATAATCAGGGGGTGTTTATAACAAATTGTTGATGGTTTATTCTTCTCAAATGTAATACATTTTCAGTATTGTAACTGGAATATTATGATAATTTTATGTAGTTGACAAAACTGGATGTTGGATTCCAGGAAATGTTAAGACTGCAGTCCTTTTCGCGACTGGTTCAAGCTTTCGATCAGGCATATGTATCGCTGATTTGCCAACACATCTTATATTGCTCATTCAGAAAAGCTATAATGGTTCGATCACGATGGATCATTCACACAGCTTTTGAACTGATATGCACCTTTTCCTTCCCACACGATGGGTACGACCTACAAGGACATTTTCTCTACTGGATTGATATAACTATATCACTCTAAGCGTGGACCAAAACGTGCTAAGTTAACAATGAATCCCCAGTAGTTGTTGATGCTAGGCAAACCAAAATATGCAGGGTGTTGCCTAATAACTATACGAATAAAACCAGCTTGTTTGTTTTTTTTTTCTACTTTTCCACGACCATCGAGTGAAATAGATACCTCTCCCCAGTCTCACCACTGAACACATGCACCTAGGAAGTTGGTTCTCGTACCCGGCTATGATGTCTCAGGCGATAATGTTGAGGTAAAAAGGTTGGTTAAGTTCAGACAGCGATGCAGCCCTACATTAAACGAATAATAATTCAGTAATGGTCATTACCAAAACTTTCAAATTCAGTAATGTACTATGGAACTCAAGATCCGCGACAGTGGCAATGATCCTTTTCATCGGTCATCGTCATTAGATTCAATACTATTCACGTCACTTACCTTCCATCTTCTGCCAGACTGGAGGATGTAGTCAACCGTCACCATCCGAAACGGATGCCACATCACTGCAAGGAAATTAGACGGTTCATGTCATTCGACACATTTGCACATATCTCTGAATTACACACAACGCTTCTGAGAATTCCTGAAATTTAGAATGCCGCCCTCCCTCTCCCCCTCCCTCATCCCTGCTTTCGAGTCGTTAATTATACTTTTCTGTCAAGTAAGGAAGACCTGTAAGGATGCTGTTATTCCAGTATCTTCCGACCAGTAACTATAAGCCAGATAAAGTCAACTGACTGCTGGAATAGGGAAAAAATTCACCCTGTGCCTTGCCATGATCCTCATGCGACCAAAGGAGTGTCGTTACACGAACAATAGTCCCAAACATCAGATTTTGCTACCCCCCCCCCCGGCCGTGCCGGTAAAACGCCTCATGAAAAATACATAGTTTTTCGTTACAACGTCTACACTGGATTTCAACGAGGGTCCGCAATATTTTGTCGACAAAAAGATGCTAATGTGTAAATGCATTTGTCGTCCTCGTGTACTCGGCATGCCGTCCGTCTTGACGTCTCGAAGTAGGGATTGTTGCAGAATGTTCAAGATGAACGTGAATACGGTTGTGTAAACATAGGTTGAAAAGTTACATAACTAATCAAAGAGGACATGGAATAGATGTACGGCTCCACAGTCCGCACACTACTTGAAATTGTGACTTCGTTCCTTTTGAAAATACTGTGGTGCTGTCCAGGCTGGCAGGCAGTACAATAAATGACAGGTACAATGTAGCTACCAGTTCCAGTTGTATTAACCTTAGTGTGAGGACATCCTGGAGTGGGATATATGAGTGAACACAGCTGAACGTTCATCAATGGAATAATGGTGGGTGAGTAGACCCAATTACACAGTTCTCACAGGAGTAGGCCAAGGAGTGAAGACAATCAGATGGATTTGAGATTAAAATACATCTGGTGACATAATTTTTGCCCAATGAATAATGTACATTATACTTGCATTTTTAATGAATGTTCGTATTGAGATGTACATTATATTCAATTGGTGATGATAGACACTATTGGCTAATGAAAAACGGGCGGGGAAAAATGGTAGAGTGGTATCAGTGGACACTTTTTCAAAAGCAATTATTCCGGGTCCGAAATTCCGGTTCAAATTCCCCTAGTAGCAAATGTTGGTCTTTCCCTTCGCGATTCCGATATAATGCATGTGATTTCCTGGGGTCGATGGAGTTGTTACGGGATATTTTGCAATAAGTCTCGTCTGTCGGCTATGCGCGGGCGGTCCCATCGAACTCGGACTCCCCGCTTTTCCAGGTTTCGAGAAAGTTGTGGTTCCTGGAGTTCAACTGATAGTCCTTTCAGTTGGACTAAATGGCATTTTCCGGAGGCACGGTTGTGAATTGGTTACACTCAGCTGTCCGCGATATCATGAGTAGCACTAGTAGAGAGGAGAAGACGAGGTCTATTGCCGGTGCTCACCCTCCACGATCATACGTCAGGGTCCCTAGATGAGCCTCAAATAGTTCTTCCTGAACCCTCAGAAATCGAATTAGAATCAAACCAAATAAATGAGTAGTTGTTCTATTCGCGTTATGAACTCAGCTACACGAGTCGGCCCCCACGATTCAGCGGAATAATTTCTATACCATTCTCTATATGTGAAGGTATGAGAGGATTTGCAATAGGAAACAGGCAATGACTAAAGTACCGGCTGTTGGCACTGTTGATTCATTCATACTGATGACCCCATATCCGCATACTGTTTACTGCCACCCTCACATCAGCTCATTGTCTCCCTACGCAATATGTGCCACATGAGCATGGGCAGCCCTGGTTCAGCCTTTCATTCCTGAATAGTTATAAAACTAATAAACGAATGCACAGGCTGGAGTTTGATTACGGATTCTACGCGAGACATTACACTCACGGAGGTATTACGTGAGATAGCATGAACGTGAAGGCTTCAGCTCTAACGACATGCTCATGAACACCCCCAATACCATAATAATATGGTTGTTATGAACGTGACATCACTTTGACATTCCTAGGCAAGCGGAACATACTCTAACGGGATGGCGGGCCGCGTTACTCTCCGTAGTGTAAGCTCGGTAGAATCTCAAGTCAACTGCATCCTGTGCATCGTGCTATTGTTTCGTTTATTCTAACCTCAACCTCCCCTTTAACTAGTACGGGTTACGTGAGACTTTGAGTTAAGCAGCACTTCAGCGTAGGAAAAAAACAGAACTGGGGTGTTGGTACTGTTCAAATCCATTCTCCCAGTCCCTTCGTCATCTACCGTATTTGCAGTAGAAACACACATACATGCACCCGACTTTGGGTATAACATAAATACTTTGTTGCTGCTTGGCAACTACACTCCGTAAAATATGATTAACTCAAAATCCGAATACCCATAGCGAAACAGTGCTCGCGAATGGACTTATTGTAGAATGTTGCAAAAGTTGACTCAGATTTTTCCACCTGTGCTTTTACTATGTCTCCTATTGGATTCTGCTTTGTCGCCGTGCCGAAACCAATGCGGAGCGTGTGCTGTGTGCACTGTACTCATTGACATCATGACTGCAAGCTGCCATATCTGACGCCCAACGTGCTGAAAAAAAAAAAAGGTGTTTCTTGATGCAAGCCTATGGGGCCGGTTGTGAGTTATAAAAAGTTGGGTAATTCCACCCCTAAGTGGATTTGTCATGCTAAGGTATGCTTTGAAAAGTTCAAACACATCGATGCTGGAAGCGCTGAACATATGCAGGCAGGACCCCCCGGAAATGTTTATCTCCAGGTCGAGACTGCCCGATTCAGGGTGTGGAATTGAATAGTTCACCAGGGGCGTATGAAGGATTTCTAACCCGGGGGGCGCTGGTCCACTATCTCAGCGGTTGCGGTGCGCCACCATTATGGGCCGCGGAGGGGCAGAAAATGTTTGAGGTTTCATCACCTCCCCGATCGCCTGAGAGGGACCGTTCAATACTACTCACACTATCGGTTTAGAAACAAAGCGCCTGCTCGTGGTGGGATTACACTGACAATGCTTTTTTTTCTAAATATATATATATTATTATATATATATATAGAATATATATATATAATATATATCTATATATATATATATATATATATATATATATCTATCAACACACGCTATAGAGTGACAGCATTGATTATCCTCTGCTCGTCACACCATACAGTATATGCACCCGACACTAACGACAATTTTGGTCGCTGATTAATGATTCATGCCGTATATTAAGTGAACATTTTAAAACATTTTATCAGCTGGGAGAACGGTTTCTCATTATTATTTGAATATGTGTTATCTTCTTTATTCTTCAAGAACCAGAAAGAAATAATGTGACAATCGGTTCCGTTTTGAATAAAAAACTGATGTGCAAGTGTATTGACACGAGTATTCTTCTCCTTTCATATAAACGTTCACATTCATCTTATGTTTTCAGTCGGACAGGAATGAGGCAAACTTACGTCGGGGCCTTCGGCGGCTGCCGATTGAGCTGGGAACTTCGCCACCAGTGCATGGAAGGAACACGAACCATCGCCTGGAACATCATGCTGTTTCCATGCCAGCAGCAGTGGCACCAACCGGACCCCTACCCCGTCCCCCCCCCCCCTCCTCCCCATGCAGTGATATATGAGGGTTCATACTTGGCAACTTGCTGTGGCGCTCCTTGTGCAGTTTTGCTTATGGTGGTTAGCCAACCTCTCTGACGTTCCTTCCTCACATGTATCTGGATGCATGATCTGAGAGGCGTCAATCCGTTTCGAAAAATGGGGTGACGAAGTTGATTGCAATTTACAATCTGAGCAGAGCGCCACCATTGGGTGGCGCGTAGCGCAGCTAGAACATGTTAGCTTTTCATACCTCTCAGATCGCCGGAAATGGCACTGGCCGGGCCTAATTGCCAAATTCTGAAATGAATTTCAGTAAGAAAAAATGTGAAAGTGTCACTCTGCAGAATGTAGGCAGATAAATATAACAACACAGCATCTACGTCCTCTTTATATTTCATGAAAGAATATGTGAGCAAGTGATTTTAAACTAAATACCAAGAACCTAGCGCAAGTTTACAATTTACGTGGAGCAGGTGGAGCTAGGATTGAACCCAACCCTTCACTTTAGCCATTATATCCGATCAGCAAAGTGACAATATGTTTGTTGGGGGGAAATTAATTAATTGATACACACCATTTTGAAATGTGGGAGATGACTTTGCTGGGTATCTAGACGGAGCCCAATCTTTGCTTGGCACGATTCGTTGAGAAAGTTTCGAGAGAAATAGGTTCACTCAGATTGCAGACTTTTCAGTGGCGTAGTTAGGTTTTTCATTGGGAGGCGCTGGTGGAGGGGGAGGGGGGCATGGGCGGCGACACGGGGGGGGGTTTCTTCTGGGGGACGGGGGGACATGTCCCCCCAATTTTTTTGGTGGGGGGGACCATATATCACATGTCCCCCCCCCCAATATTTTTTCGGACTGCATGGTTAAAAAATCCTATAATCATATGTACATATGCCATAACACAAGGGTCTAACTCATATTTCTTATCAGATGCTTAAATTTTATGTTGAGAAGGCCGAAATGCAAAAAAATTCGCGCTGCGCGCGCTGTATTCTGTCTTTTTCCGTCCAAATGTTTAATACAGTAGGCCATGTATACAATAACTTTGTCAGATTCTATTCAAATATTACTTTTCTCCATACGTTCCATCTTCAAGTGGGGTGAACATATGGGTAGGCCACAAGGAGAATTTTGCTTGGGACGTGGTTCATGTTGCACCCCCTCCTCACTACAACGATGATGGAAACCAACTGTCATTTTCTAACACTGCACACAACCAATTGTCGGACCTTAGTCCTATCGTTGTCCCGACTTTAACTTTCTAACCAGAATGTTTCAACAATTGCTGCGCCATACTACTATCCACCAGTGCGCGAGAAGCGCGCAATTTTTCTCAAGATTTCCAGAGAAATATCAGGATCCCAGCAGAAATTTAGGACATTTAGCCAGCTTCAGCTCTACTGTCCCAATATTCATATAATGTTTGCCATAGGGAGCAGGGAACTTCCGAGTAGTAGTTCCTGGAGAAAACACGCGTTGAAAATCCAAGGCAGCGATAAGCTAGGCTACTGCAGTTCAAAATTGCGCATGGTTGAGAGAGGAAAAAAAAGGAAAAGAGGCTGAAGGATCTAGTACTCCGAAAGAGGTTGATTGTAGTTTTCAGGTTCAATGAGAATGTTGTTGTATATTTTTATTTAAACACCCCCGATCTTTATTACTGGCAACTTCTAGAGAAGAATCTAAAAATAAAGCAGCTATTTGGGGATCATATTGCCAGGAATCCGGAATGATTATAAATGTGTCCAAAACCAAAAAGTTTATGGTGATTAATGGTGACGTCAGTGACCGTGAGCCAATGGCAATTTCGGCCGACCTTAACATTGCCCACTGTGAGTCGTACGTGTATCTCGGCTCGGTATTTACGCAGGATGGGAAAATAGTGACTGCGATGGAGGAACATCTCCATGATAAGGACAAACATGTATGGAAGTTCATCTCGTTTATCATAAGAACAGTGATTTTCCGTTTGGGTTAAACGAAAGTTTTTTTTAATGTGCTCTCAATTCCTCAGTGCTGTACGGTTGCGGGGCGTGGTTTGTCAGGAAAGTTTCCACCGCCGAGACGTTTTTTTAAGCTGTTAAAGCTGCTAGGGGCGTTCGAAAATCTACCCCGGCGCTGGTATGTTTATTAGAGGCCGGATTAATCACCTCGTCAAAACATCGAATAACAGATCAGCCCAGAAAAAAGGTGGCTGGCTAAACTTATTAAAGAACGAGCGGACGTTGAAGATGATCCTTTCCGAATTGTGTTAATTCGAAGTAAATTGCACGGACTAACGCTTAAGTACATATCAGATTCATTAGACGAGGATGAAATTGATGCTATGGAAGATGTAAGACAGAAGCTGAGAATGGAAGATGGACCAAGTTTGTTCATTACAAGGAGGAAAATAACCCTGATTTATCATTCCAACCGTATTTATACCGACATGTTCTTGTGATCTAACGGAGTACCCACGAGTGTTCTTTACTCGTATTCGATCTATTCTCACACCCCTCGCATAACAAAAAAAAACGGCCGCTGGTCTCGACCGAAAACTACCAGGGAAGGGGCTGTGCGGATGTGGACATGTACAAGGTGAACCACACATTTTAGTAAAGTGCCCGCTGAATCAGGCGATCCGTAATACCTTTTTAAATGTGGACCTGACAGCATCCCCATCTTATTTCGAATCGGAACTGTTAAGTAAATGGTTCTTGCTTATTTAAGACGTCCACTTTCTCGATTCTAGTCATGTGTTATCTTTTGGTAAATCTCTGCATTTGTGTTACTTTTTGTCACTCTGTTCTATACCATATACTGTTGCCCATTACGCACATTGTGCTGTGTTTTGTATAATACAATGAATACAACTAAACTATATAAACTAAACTATAAGCTTGGGGGCCTATCAGGCAGAAATTTCCCATAGCGCTTGCAGATATGTCGGAAGATGGGAGAGCAACGGGACGATTGCCACCACCAGTACCAGGCGCGAAGCACGAATATTACACATTTGAGTGCATGGAAGGCGCACATTACGGCCTTCCTTGTCATAGAAAAACAACGATTAGGCCAGGTCTATATCAACTGGCGTCGAATACGGACATAGAATATTATATCTTTCGAAAATCATACAAATTTCATGGGGGGGGGGGTGCACGGCGGGGAGAGCTCATGGTTCGAGGTGGGCACGTGATCTCCCCCACACCACCCCCTTGGCGACGCCACTTGGCTAGAGGTAATTTCATATAGTCGTTGATTAGTACTGAGTGGGGAGAGACAGCATCGGTTTGGTGAGTAGTAGTGTACACAGGAATTTCGGGATATAACGGCCCTCCTATATGCTAAAAAGGCACTTCCAATCTCTCGTGACTTTTCACAGCCGTAAGTTTTTTGTAGGAGCGCTAGACTTGAAATTGATGAGCTTGTCATATATGGCGAATGAATCACACGCAAACTTTCAAAAGTTGCCTGAATTCCATTGAAGTTTACCAGGGAAACAACACCGCTACTCGAGTTCCTCGATCTCAATGGATTATGCCCTGCCCGCATTCCTGTGGCAATGGTGTTGCCGTAACTTGTTTTTCAATGCCACCTGCCTGTACTATCTTATATTAACGGGGGGGGGGGGGTTAATTACTACGTGGCCATCCACGCAGAGTACCATCGTCGCTGATGCGTATCGTAATTAAGGATTTTAGCAGAACCGCGCCTGAGTTGGGTTACCGGGGTGTAAAGCGGCGTTTCCATGCACGCGGACAGGCGGGCGGGCGTCTAAAATCGCCCATCGTTATTCTCAATGGACCGTTTCCATGCACCCGGGTGGGGCGGGCGGCGGGCGGGCGGGCGGGCGTTTTTCTCGAATCGGTCAAGTAGCGATTTTGTCCGCCCCCCGCGGCCCGCTGAATAATTTCGTAATCGATTCCAGGGGATTTCCCTGCAATCTTAACCGCTTGAAGCCGGATAATGGAGGGTAAAGGAGGAAGGGACATTTGTTGTTCAATATAATGTTCCGACCAACATTCATAACTGTTTCCAACACTAGGGATGATAGTTTATACAGATTGTCTCTATTTTTAAAAAAACGGCAACCACCTATTTGAACACATTCACATGTTCACCATTGATATGTCAAGTATTTGCTAATTCAATCTCAAAAACCTGTCACTTGTGAAGTTTCAATAGTTGGCCGTAATCGTTGAAATTAAGAACAATGTTTTCCCATAAAGAACACTCGGTTTTTAGTTTTAAAAAATAGTATGCGTCCGGTGTTTTGCTTACAATAATAATAATACTAAATAAAAAACAAGAATAATAGTAGGTCTCCCTCGGTTCTAATAATAGCGCATATACACCTAAAGTGAGAAGAGGTTCGTTACTCGAGAAAACTACACGCCCGCCCGCCCGCCCGCGTCATGGAAACGAGTCCTCCCGAACGCCCGCCCGCCCGCCGCTCTCGTGCTGTGAACCGCGGCTCGGTCGTTGTCATATTCTATGTCAAATTGAGTTCATTCATGCCTTATAGCGGGTTATGTGGCGGTTCCCAACCGGAATAACCAATAACCTTGCTTTTCCCCTGATAGCCTGTATGGGTGGGTGGGGGGAGGGGGGGGGGCTTTTCCGGCCGATCCAATAATATATATATATCCAATCATCCGAGATACCGAAGGCTGACGATTGTTACAGAGGGTTTGCTTGGACCAGCTATGGGCTAGTGCTTGAATCGTGGGAACATTTTTCGACGCGGTTCATTTGCGTCTATTACTCAAAAAACCAAAACAAAACAATAGCCGCCGTCACTTTTTAGTTTGGGGGTTTTCTCTTATTTCTTTAACCACCGCCCCTCTCTCTTATTCCTCTTCTCCTTCCCTTTCCTCTTTTTTCTCTCTCTTTTTTCTCTTCCCTCTCTTTCTCTCTCGTCCGCTTTTATTTTTTCTTCTTTTCTTCTTTCTTTTTTCCTCTCCCTTTTTTTCTCTCCCCTTTTCCTTTTTCCCCTCCTCGTTATACCCGGGGGCGCGCGCCCCCAAAGCCCCTCCCCCCTGGGACGCACCTGTTTTTCACAACTGTTTGTTGAATGGATATTTCGAAGTTCACGCCCGTTGCGTTTGCAGGCCTGCGCCGTGACTACAGCCATAGCATGACAAGTTTAGGAGTCTTTGTTCTGTAGGAGGCTAGGATCTCAGATACGTCAAGACCACGGAATCAGTCAAAAATCCAATAATTGACGGAGAAATTGATCGTGTGTGGGCCTTAGCACCAGCCTCTAAAGAAATGTTCACTGACCGTTCACTAGGGCCCCCACACACGATCAATTTTTCCGTCAATCAATTGATGTCAAGCAATTTACGTGAAAAATTTATCGTGTGTGGGAGACATTACCGCGAATAATTGAACCACATCATTGAAGGCAACCATTTGGTCAAAGTACCTTTGGTATTTATTGGACGGCTCGCAATTTAAAGTCGGACCGTGGTGTGGGCGAAGGGTCATAATATGATCAATAATTCATTATATGTCTGAACCTCGAAGTGACAACATTGGCGACACAGATAGATAAGGCCGTGGGAACTCTTCAATTTGGAAGCAATTTTCAATTACAAGTCGTGGTCTATACTTCTAGTACTTACTGTAGTAATACTATTGACGCTTAGCCTAGTGTCCATGTAGGAACCTCAACGCAAGGCTATTTTGAAGCCAGCGTACCCCTGTGGGGGCATCACGAAACCTGTTACTAAACAGTCAGTTACGTAACGCTGGACCCTCAAAAACATGAGCATGCAGAGGCCGATTTCACTATTACAACAAGTTCTGTAGGAATACGATAGGCGAGGCAGCTGGCGCATCGCCGAAACGTCTTGGAAGTTGAATGCCACTGGTAATTACTGCCCGATTTGAGTGTAACCTCTTTCCTTTTCTATGCTCACTCGAACCGAGACGAACTCACATATGCTGGTGTATTTGAATTCACAGTAAGCATTATTAGGCCCTCTAAAACCTGTAAGCCAAACTCGAATATTGCTATTGTACAATCTACAGCACTCAAAGTTTGCGAGAAGAGGAGCATCGACGATGTGTCACTCTCGCACCGTCGTAATCACACACTGAAGCCTTCAGGCGTTCATGCATAGGCTGTCTCACGTTAACCGTATAGGTAAAGGGGCAATGTTGGGTAGAATTGATTCAGGCTACAACGTATCCTTACCCACAACGTTCAAAGCGCGATAGCAGGCCCCGGCTTACTTAAGAGAATTACACGGGCTTCGAGTTCAACTAAAATTGGGTTCAGATATGACGCATGTTCATAGCTAATCCGGTTATTCGGCTCTCCCTCGGTGCCACACCATTCGTCTGCCGTCCCCTTGCCGCCCATTGAGTGGCGGAGCGCCAGAGGCGTTAGGTGGTGAGCCGCCACAGTGTTGGTCGCGCTCCCAAGTCTGAATAACTTTGTAACTTTGTACTTTGCTGTGTTTCCTCCGAATCTTCACGAGGGGAGCTTAATCTAGGAGGTCACTAGGAGTGGCTTGTTCAAAAATTCAATTAATCCGTATTAATAAAATTCAAGTAGGCCCCAAAATTTCCCTCTGAATATCTAATGAGTCTTGACATCAATAACATCCTGGGGCAGTCCTTTCCAGATTCTCAAAGTGCGGGAAAACCGAATTACCGAAAGATGATGATAATGTGATTTGAGCATTTCAAATGCATACTGTTCCCTCCTTGATCTCTGGCTTTGCCTTGAGGTATCTTGATGGTCCAATATCATATCTTGGTTGATGATCTTATAAAGTGGAGTTAATTGGTATTCAGTCGGTCCAGTTAGGTTTTCCCAGCCCAGGGATTTAGTTGCCAGACATGGTGTATGGAGTTCTCTGACGGTGCCTACGGCTTAGTCTCATCGTTTACATTTACCTATTAAAATCCATCCCCACAGTATGGGCCCAGTTTGTGAGGTGGTCCAGATCCTTTTTAAAAAGTCTCTCGTCAGTTCCGGATGTATGTAATGACGGTAATTAAACGTCATCCGCAAACAAAAAAGGTAGTGACACTGTGCACGGCTGTTCACTTCCGTTACAGTTCTTGTAACTCAAGGCCCTAAATGTTCATATTATTGAACCTCCCTGTTCAAGAAAGCCTTGACGTTTGATGGTTTTCTGTTGCTGTAAAGCGCCACTGACAGGGGCGCTATATGTAAGCATGATTGTTGATTATAATATTAGTATTGTTGTTTTATTATCATCATCATCATCAATGTACAGTATTTACTGTTTATTCTTCGTATTCCAAGTGAAAGTTTATATACAAAGAGACGTCGAGGTTCACCCCAATGCCCAATATTTGTCACAGAGTTACGGCATAGTCGAGAACGTCAGCAATTAGTGTATTTTTCATTAGGTAGCTCCCATATTGAAACCTATTTGAAAGTCGCGCTCCGAAGTGCATTTCGACGCTGAAATTCCAGTCGAAAGGGAGGCTAGCTAATAAAATGGTTGTTGTTGTTGTTGTTGCAACCGGGAGAAAGAAACAAGTGCGTGCGTCCAATCAGCAAATGGTGAAAGGGCTGCAATATGCAAATTACATCGAATTATGAACCTCTCCGAGGAATTGTTTATATTGTTCTCAAGAACTCCGACCTAAATGACCACAATGTAACACTATGGATAATTGGACATCCAAGCGTTCGCGTACCAATAATAATCTTCCAAATCGAGAGGATGGGTGAACCCCCCCTCGCTGGAGATGGAAGGAAATCGTTGAGGAATTTCGATCGGCATTGTTTTTTGCGACAAGGTAACCGTCGGCAACTCTGCATCCACATCTATTATTAAACAGCGAGTAAAGTGAAATAAAGTAAGCATTTTAAGACTTACGGTATTGTAAGAATATCTGATATCCAGTGTATGGCTGTTATGTGGATCGTATGAAGTAATATTGTATTTTTATGACCACCCAGCGCCATTCTGCACAAATTGAAAGTTTACGCATAACAAACTCAAAATTCACCAGCCTTCCAGTAGAAGGACACGATTGTGGTTCACTTATCATTATATTAATACACAATTTGATTAGAGAAAAACAAGTGGGGAGCCAAAGCTGAGAGACTGACTTTTTATTGCCGCGAATGTTGTCTTCACGTTGGTATGCAGTGATTTTCATATTCACGAAAATAAAAACATATTATCAGTGAAGACATTCTGGTGGGACTCGCGTGACATTTTCCACCTAATTTCAATCTAAATGAAGCCGACGAACAAACCGGAAAAAGCCAAAAGGCTTCGGGATGTCCTTGACTGATCCTGACTTGATCAAGCTAAGCACTGCCAACTTGATGCTCACAAGATTTACGATAGGGATCATGTAGTACTCAATTATAGGGAACTCACTTAGCCAAGATGCATTACCACCAGCTAAAAGCCAAAATATCAGTTTTTCCACAGCTATTCCCAAATGAAAGCTGCATACCGTACTAAATTTCAACCTGATCGGGCTAGACATCCTGGACACAATGTTTAGACTTTTACTTCAGATGACCTTTTTCCTGACTCCAAAACAAAGATCATGGTACTCATCATGGGGAATCCATATACCAAGTATAAACGTCATCCAGCCAAGTGGGGTCGAGTTATCGTGTTACGAGGCGAGGCGTCACACACACACATATACACACATACATACACGCCACACGACCTGCATAGATTTCTTCGGCTTCGTCAAGGAATCAGAAACTGCGGGCACTAAGAAATAGAACTGAAATGCTTTTAGAAAAATATGTTTCTCCCTTCTTTGAAGAGAAATCAGCGAAATGAAAAACGTGACTCAATAGTACAAAAAAAATATCCACAGATCTCAAAGTGTAAACTGAATTCATCACCTATTTTTGCGATTTCGCGAATGAAAAATGAGAGTGTTCTCATCAAACGATCTGCACCCACCCGGTCCGAAGACTATTTTCAAAGCGAAATCAGATACTCTACCTATTTACTATATGTAAAGGTCCGACTCAGCTGTTGAAACAAACTAAATATATATCCAGTATACTTATCTTTCCCAAATGGATATGTAACACAATTATGAATAATTTCGCTATTGCTCCCTCTCTCTAATGAAATGGGAATTCGGTTATTCTTCAGAAACTAGAGGGATTATATCCACAAATATTATCAACACTTCCAGTGTTGAAAATGTTAGTATGATAGTGTTCTTATCACGAAATTAGCCAGTCGTTTTTTTTTTTTTTTCTTTTGTGATGGGTCCAGTGAGGCATTGGTAGTGAACAATGAAAATGCCTAGTCTTTATAATATTCAATGAAGAGGGCAGAATATCAACATAATTATCATGAGCATTTCGGAAGTCAAATGATTATCAATTCATTGCCATTCGGAGCCACCGCTTAAGCACTGGCAGTTCGAATTCGCAACTCGTTTGTCTGTTTTCTTCGTACCACCAGTGATATTCTTCGAGGCCCTCCTTTATCTTCACTGTAGTTGTTTTGTCCATTGTTTCCATCCCATATTATGTTTCAGCGCGATCAGGTTTCAGCGCGCTTAGAAGTATCTGACCCTACATTACATATTCAGTGTTGTGCCATAACCAGCATAATCATTACAAGCCTCATAGCAGTTTATTAGCTGATGGGCCTAATCAGTCTGTCGCGTATTCATCCATTGATTCTATGTTAGTGATGATGATGATACCGAATGTGTATCTTATTCCTTACTCATTTTAACTTCATAAATGAAGTTTAGTGCTGTCCAAACACATATTCCCAACTATATATTGCAAATATCCCATACAAGTGCAATAACATAGGCGGAAAATGGGATTACCTGAAAATGATGCTGAAGAGTGGCAACTAATATTTTAATATATAATGACCAGACAATTAGCCAGGCTATCGACAAGCACGCCGGGACTAAGACCTTGGTACACCACAAGTTATTATAACTTGATCATGATGTCGGGTGCTTGGATTAATAGCCATTTTCGCATGGAATGAGGGTGAGAATGAAAAAAAAGTAAGTGAGACCCTTATTTTTTTTTTTTCAAAGAACTATAGACTAGTTCATGGGTTGGGACGATTACTCTACATTCCAAGGTCGGGGAAAGTTACCATGATCCTGAGGTGATTGACATACTTCATTCAACATCCCTCACCTTCAATGTTGTCCAGGCTGAGAGGGGAGCTACCAAAAACATGCACGTATAATGACGGATAGATATACTGTTTTTTTTTTTTTTTTTTTTTTCTTTTTTTTTTTTTTTTTTTTTTTTTTTTTTTTTTTTTTTTTTTTTGTTTTTTTTTTTTTTTTTTTTTTTTTTTTTTTTTTTTTTTTTTTTTTTTTTTTTTTTTTTTTTTTTTTTTTTTCTTTTTTTTTTTTTTTTTTTTTTTTTTTTTTTTTTTTTTTTTTTTTTTTTTTTTTTTGTTTTTTTTTTTTTTTTTTTTTTTTTTTTTTTGTTTTTAACATGCTTTCAGGCAGTAGTGGCCATATCTAAACCCTTACCTGTAACGTTGACCAGGCTGACTGGAGTCTTCTCGTACCACGGGAGTAAACAGTTCCCAATCCTTTTGGGGAAAACAGTACATTACATTATATTGTATCACATCACTTATGGCAGTAAACAGCGAATAATCCTGTCGGAAAATGAGTGCGGCACAATTATTTTAGGCACAAATCAAAGGGTTCATTAATATACATATACATATACATGTACAGTTGATCCATCATATTACAACCAACAACTCGGTGAAAGCAAGGTGTATGTTGTTTCCATAGACATCATAGATTATTTCAACATATTTTCATATTCTGTTAACAAAGTGCATATTGTTTTATTGTCAGCATAGCGTATAACACACTCGAGTCCAATCAATCGAGTGTTCACCAAATACTATTTGCGAAACATTGTAATAACTACCTACCATGTCTATTCCTCATGGGAAATTGCCAAACTAAAACGTTCACAGAAACTTAGGTAGTAGCGGTGGACGCTTAACGAATTTTTATACGACCAGAATTATTATATCTTATCGTTTACTAATTTGATTTCACTGATTTCAACATATCAGTGACTACTAGATCAATGTTTGATGAATCGGTCGGGGTGTGACTATGTGGTCTTAATGTGACTTTTTGTCTTCCCAATAATTCTCAAGTCAATCGGCCAACTTTCCAGATGATGGATCCGGCTACATTGTTCAAGATATGTGATCCCAGTGATCGAGTCTGTGTGCATGTGACATTTCGCGTAAATCACTATAATATCTACTAAATGGGATCCTGGCAGACATGGCATGGAAAGGCGTCGTTTAGCAGAATGTTTCATGCCATTAGAGGGCAGATGTCCTTGGCGGATCAAACAAGTGACACTTGCTACCTATCGGCTTAGCCCTATCAGTCACAATACCAGTTATAACGCTAAAAAAGAAAGTCATAACTACAGCTAAAACAGACACAATTTGTTATATTTTTACGTATTACATATCCATTATATATAGGTCGTGTGTTACGTATTCGCGGTATTTTATTTTATGGGCGCAAGACGGGAAAGGCTTAAAACCTATGACGAGGCCCGCTTGAGATAGATTGACTGATTGAAAGAGCTACGAAAGAGTAGTGAGAGACAGCTTGTGATTCTAGACTTGGAAAGCAGCAGGATTGCAGGACGAGGGAAAGCAGACAGATGGCAAATCATCCCAAAGGCCAGAGGTTCTGACAACGAATGAGGAAAAAATGAGAAACGGAGCGGGCTGCTGGAATGCGAACAGTATATCGGTGCATGCTGCTTGTCAGCCGAGTTACCCGAGTTGGGATGAAGGATGGGGGCATCATAGAGCTCAGCTCAGAGGAGCAATGCCCGAAGATGTAGCGATAGAAAAGGGAGAGAGCCGCGACACATCTACGGTGTGTGCAAGACTTTGCAGAGAAGTAGTAAAAATTCATATCCAATAAGTCTGATAGCTTTGGACTGTATCTTATCGAGGATTTCAATGACCGTCGGAGGGGCTCCTCCCCAAACTTGGGAACAGTACTCCAGCTGGGGTCGAATCTGTGCTTTATAGAGCCGCGACAGATGAACAGGCTCAAAGTAGTTTCGAGAGCGGAAAAGGAAACCAAGTTTCTGGGAGGCCCGCTTGGCAATATCTGCAATATGGGATTTCCAGCTAAGATCAGAAGTAAGACGCATGCCAAGGAAAACTATAGAATCTGAGAAACCCAGGTCGGAACCTTCAAAGGAAAAAAAAGATGGGGAACAGTTTTGTCACGCTTTCTAGAGATGATGAGCTGTTCAGTCTTCTTGGAATTGAACTTGACTAGATCATCACAACCCCATCGGGTTACGATGGAGAGGTTTTGGTTAAGAAGGTCAGCAGTATGCATGTATGTTGTTTAATTGGTTCTACATTACACGCACTAGCAGATCACAGCCAAGCTACACCTAATAATAGTAATAGTGATAGTAGTCATAATAATATTAATAATAATCATAGAAATATTTCCAAATCTACCAGAGCCTCCATGAGCGTGTCTGTGTGTGCACCTACCGGGCCCTTTGACAACATCCCACTTCGCATTGTCATGTTAGGCATTATTTTTTATGTTTTATACAACATAATTTTCGTTGACCATTCTGCAGCTATCATTCTGCATATTTTCGGCCGAGTTTTTCCGTCCGTGATCTAACAGTGGCTTAGCCGACACTCCCCTTTCGTGAAAACTAGAAAGCTTAGTGATTCATTGATTCTTCCTGACAACCTATACCAGTTCAGTATGGGCAACATAACGTCTGACAAAATTCCATTTTTCTCAACCAACCAATAGGGTTCATGTACTCAACATGGGGAATGCACATACTAAGTATAGGCTGCATCCATCCAGGGGGAGTCGAACGATCCATGTTTGCAAGCGGAAATTATGCCAAAATAATTTCTTTCCACAATTTTTTACCAAATAGGACCGTGGAGAGCGGAGGTTGTTTTTCGATTGTTTTGACTTCCCCAAAGGTCAAATATAAGAATAAGCGGTGGGTTGCCTCACGCCAAAGTGTGGGCGGAAGTCATTGAGTGGCCAAATCCAAAATGGCTGCTGTCGGCCATCTTGAAAATAGGTTTTCGAATAGTTTGAGGTACACCGTAGCTTAAGTACATCATTCCCGGGGGTTTGGGGGTTGAAGATTTCATTTTCTATATATCAGTTTTTTATTATTGCAAGTCATTTAATATGTCAAATCCCAAATGGCCGCCGATTCACTGCTTCCCATCGGTCGATTTCCAAGTTCGTCGCTCCGTATCTGATAGGATGAAATGGAAGCTCACCTCTTCTGAGTGAGGGGGGCATATGCCAACGGCTCCTATGGTCGTGTTAATACACATGCTATACATCAGAATAATAACATCCATCCATTTATCTATCTATCTATCGTGTCAACAATTGTTTGCTCTCAAATCATAGTCCTTTGATGGATGTTGACCAATCTTAGACAACAACAAAAAACTGTGAAAACGTAAACGCTTCTCCTACAAATGAGTTGAATTTTCACGATGTTCACTCATTGTTATCATTGACTAGTGATATTTTCGGCTGTTACGACATTTCAAGTCAGTGGTCATCACAGGAGCATAATAGGCAATTCTTTTCAAATTATACAATTATGTGCTTATTGCATATATCCACATTTTTGGCTCCCAATTTCCCCTCTTCCACGGAGGTTGGTCAAACTTGGACACAATGTCCAAGTTGCTGTGCATCCTTGACCTCGAAAGGGCAAGCTCAAAGGTCGATAATGGGTCCAACAACCTTTGTGTTAGAACTAAAGAATGCTACTTCTTCAAATCAAGTTGGATTTCCACCATGTTTGGTCAGTGTTATACTAGTAGTACTTCAGCTTGTTTGGGAATTTCAAGTCAAAGGTCATAAAAGAGGCCTAATGTTAAAATTGTGAAGTAAATTTTGGCAGTTTTCACGCCTAAATCATGCTTTGATGGATGTTGACCAAAGTTGCATACCTATCTTTGCTTTCGACGAAAACTAGACATATCGTTCATTACATATGTGCGGTTTGAGCTACAGCACAATTTGGTGCTCTAATTTGAACCCGCGGATGATGTGGTCATATCTTGCACAGTGGAAACACTGTGCAAGTACTCGAGTTGACACGTCAATCATATGTTATACATGGTCAGCGCGTCAATTCAAGTACTTGAAATGGTAACCAGAGGCAATGTTAGCCAGTGATCAAATTGCAAATAATTTTCCATTTTCATATTTCCTCACTCACTCTAAGTATGTGGTGAGTTTTTTTTCTGCATTGAGCAAGCTGATATTGAATACAGTGCTGTCGAACCTGGAAATTGACCAACTAATGGCGGCGACCTTGGATTTGTGAGTCAAAATGAGGTATATAACATGCAGTATTTAAAAATATGTACTCTATGACTATTTCAAGCTTGTGGAATATTGTACTGAGCTATAATGTCCCGAACTTATTGATAGGCCTTTTCAAGAACGGGCCGACAGCATCAAGCAATTTTACTTATAGGAATCCACAATTTCTGCCGCTATATTCACGAGAGACAACCCTCCTTAATTGTTGCTAATTACTTCCAAGAGAACAAAAACTGAGGAATCAGCCTTCGTTGTCCACTGAGCGACCGAAACGAAAATCGATTCAATCGGAAGATGTGAATCAGCGGTCATTTTGGATATCAAATAACTTCGACCATACAATCAATTGAAAGTCGAGGTCAAAGGTCATTAAAGGAGCCTAATAGGCCATTGTGTGGAAATTTTGCAAGATATATCTTTCTTAAGATCAAATTTGATTGTTTCGTTGCTTTTGGTCAGTGTCATCATTGGCTAGTAGTATTTTCGGGTGTTACGACATTTCAAGTCAGAGGTCATCACAGGAGCATAATAGGCAATTCTTTTCAAATTATACAATTATGTGCTTATTGCATTCCATACACATTTTCGGGATTGAGGAGTGTCAACTTGACCAGTTCCATGACTGCTGGTGCATCTAGACCTTGTAAGGCAAGCTCAATGGGTCTTAATGGGTCCAACCGACATTTGTGGGGAAACTACAGACTGCTACTTTCGTCAATCAAGTTAGATTTTCGCCTGTTTGGTCAGTGTTTAGAGCAGTACCTCCAGCTTGCTTGAGAATTTCAGTCGAATGTCATTAAGAGGCAAATGTTAAAATTGTGAAATTATTCGCCTAAATAATCATGCTTTGATGGATGTTGACCAAAGTTGCATCGACATATGTTGTGCTTTCTGCAAAAACTTGGACATATAATTATTTGTTACACTCGTCGGTTTATCTACAGCGCATATAGTGCTCTAATTTAAATCCCGGCAGATGACGTGGGTCATATCTTGCACAGTGAACACTGAACGCGGTAAATTCAAATATTTTCAAATGGTAATCAGAGCCAATGTTATCCAGTTATGAAATTGCGAAGAAAAACATTTTTATTTTCATATTTCTCTCACTCCAAGTTGTGGTAAATTTTCTATTTTTGCTCAATTCCAACATTCTGGACCCATCGTGTTCACAAGTTCTCAGACCTTTGACCTCTGGTGACCTCAGAGGATCTTTGACTTCAACCTAAAGCTACAGGATTTATGTAGTTCATCACGGGACACACAAACCAAGGAGATCTTTATCCATCCTGGTGGGGTCGAGTATTCGTTTTCACAAGTAGTCCTTCGGAATGGGGACGTAAACGGCGTCCCGGGAGTAGGATGGGGATTGTTACACCCCTGCCTCGTTGACCATTGAGCACTAAGTCGCGAAGAGAAGACGAGTTATCGCCGGTGCTCATCCACGATCTACTGCCCTGGGTTCCTTGATGAGCCTCATTGGCTTACTGAACGCGTACACATCGAATCAAATAACATAAGCCTACAGGCTGTGATTCCCCCTGAGTCTTCCTGCCCACCGATGTCAGAACACAAGGACAAATTGAAGATCTTACTACTCATTATGGGAACATTTCGTCGACCAATTCACATTTTCCCCACCACCAATACGGTTCCTATACTCTTGATAAGATGCCTACAACACTTTTTCAAGATTTCAGACTTGCTCTGGTGATCAAGCAATAGGGTTCTGTACTCACAGACCTCTGACTTGACCCCTAAATGATGGGGTTCATGTACTCATCATGGAGACACACATACCAAAATGAGCTTCATCCATCCAGTGGGGTCGAGTTACGTGTTCACAAGCCAAAATTTGCCAAACTATCGCACTCTACTTCCAAATTCCTATTTTTGACAAAATTCACCCACGATCTTAGCCTACCAGAAACAAAAGAGTTTCCTGTACTCCCCATAAGGAAGCTACACACCAAAATTGACCCGATCAGACCACCATTCTGGACTTACCGTGTTCACCAGGTTTTCGTACTGTGACCTCCGGTGACCTCAGATGACCTCTGAACCTACCCCCAAAACAATAGGGTCCATGTACTCACATGGGGAACACATATAACAAGTCTGAGCTTCATGTATCACCAGGTGGGGCGCATTATCGTGTTCCACGCCAACATTGGCAAAATTATTGACTGTTCCCTAAATTTTCTAGTTTTGCAATTTCACCAAAAGTCCACTTACTCCCGATCTATACCCGAACAATAACGGTTTCCTATACTCCCCATAAAGTAGCTACACACCAAACTGAACCCATCAGACCAACCATTTGTGACTTATCGTGTTCACAAGGTTTCCCTACTTTGACATCTAGGGACCTTTGGTCTCAGCTGACCTCTGACCTGATCACAAAACAATAGGTTCCATGTACTGATCACGGGAAACACACATACCAAGTTTTATCTTCCTCCATTCATGGGGATCGAGTTTCCCCGCGTCACATACATGCATACATACAATACATACATACCTACATACATACTATTGAACATTTAATTGCCTCTTTTACCACAGTACATAACAATATGATTACAAGCGGTGGAAGCATAATACAATAAGCATACTTTGAATTACAAACGGAGTAAATAGAAGACCGTACAAAACTGCAAGTGGAAACACTGTCAGTGGGGGCCGAATCACACATAACATACATACATACATACATAATACATCATACATACATACTACAGACAAATACATACATACATCCATACTCATACATACATCCATACATACATACATACAGCCAAAACTAAGTGTGCTTACACATCGGGTTTAATCGGTCCATATTGCTACCAGTGGTTTCACCGAGCGATCGTAGGCAACTGAACTGAGTCCTCGCACATTCCTCGGGTTGAATCACGTTTCTGCTAACGGTCGGTGTTTTGGGCTTGGTGTTTCTATGCGGCATTTGGAGATTGCCTGGAGCGTCGGTTGTGAGTTGCCCTTTAAGGCGATTATGGCTAGTTTTTCTTCCAGGCCGAGATTACATTGCCCGGTTGCTCTTTTGTGACCGGTGGTGGATCTTGTCAGATTTCCCTTTGACAGTGTAGCTGATTTCTTCTTTCTTGAGGTCCCAATGTATGTCGAATAGTTTCTGTTGTCTTTTTTCGTATTTGCTGTGCCTGAATTACTTAGTGTGGTTTCTGTATCTTCTTTAAAGTCCCCCCAGCAAGCCGATGTAGGTGCGTGGGCCTCCTGTTGACCGTGCTTTGTCAACAAGAGACTGGCCAATCGTTTCCAATAGAGGGCACTCTTCTGGAACGCGGCAATTGCGGTATGTTCAGGGGGAGGTAGATTTTCGGTTGCTGTGGATTGATTACTGAGTCTTGTGTGCCTTTATTACTGAGTTGATGGTTCTTCATGGCAACAGTAGCTGACGGGCTTGATTGTGTTCTTATTGAGATTTTATGTAGTTGTGGCTTTGTGAAATGGCTTGGCGATTACGTTCCGAATTGGCCACCTACGTTTTATTTCAACACGTTGGCCCGGCTGTACGGCGGGTTTTGAACCAAGTCACCTTCCTGGATCGGTTTTTTCGTCTCTTTCTTCTTCTCTTGTGTGTCGTAGTCGGTGTACTCAATGGGGTCGTTGTAGCCGCTTTTTCCAGGGCGTCGTTGTATGCTGGTGCAGCACGGTGAAAATTTCCTGGTTGACGACAGTGGCACTATCCTTTTTTTCCACAGCTTTGGGTATCGGCTTGATGATTTGCCAGGAGGACTAGAGTTGGAGCTGGCTGGCGTTCAACTTACATTGGAGTCATTCGGCTTCCTATACTGGTTGGTAGTGCCTGTGTCCAGGTTTAAATGTCACTCCAGATAGTCTAAAACGCCATCTGAGGTTCGTCTCAACCGTTATAAATAAACGCAGACCAACTCTTCAAACACCTTGATGAGGTCCTTTCCTCCTTGCCGGTCCGGCAATCGGCTCCCTACGATCGTTTCAGGTTGCTAAAAAACCATCGTCACGTAACCGCCCGATTCTGGAGTGTGTTCACCCCGTTTCTTGAGCGGGACAGTGCGTACGGCCGACAAGCTCACAACTTCTCTCCGCGGCCATCGTACGCCCCCATTGCCACGAGTGAACTCCTTTCTTCGGGTGTCCTTCTTTACTAATTTATCCCACGTAGTGTGGGGTGTTTTGTCGTACGCACGTCCTCCCCCGCATGCCTGATGGTTTCGTATTCTTTTTGTGCTGATGGCTGTATACCCCCCCTGCCCAGTTGAACATGATGAAAGTAGTCTAGGGGTGATGCTGGGGTAGAAGTCTACGATATCAAAGACTATATGGATTGTTAGTTCATCCTTGTCAGGGAGGCTTACGAACCAGTTGATCACATCTGTGACGTGTTCGTTTCGGCTCGTCCTTGGGTTCGGTTTTCAGGTGCGTCGTATTTCATTTTTATAACGGTCAAGTACCTGCTTGCTGACTTGCCGAGCTCCTGATTTTGTGGGATTTAGAGCCTGACTTGGGGTTGCCATTAAGTTGTCCGTTTCGGTCCTTCAGTGTTATTAAGGCAGGGCGTTTCGCTGTCCGTCCATTCTATCCTTGATTTTCAGTTGGTCAGCAATTCGGTCTAACTCCCTGTCTATCTCCTTCCAAACGTTTTGCCGGTTCGGCTTTTTTGTACGACTTGTGATGTTTTCCGTCAGCTTTTTCGCATAGTTCTTTATGGTCAATTTGGTAGATGTTCCTGGTTTTGTCTGCCTGCCGAACATCTTGTCGGAGGAATTGATCTTCTTTATGTCTTCAGTCCAGATTTGTTCTGGAAGCCGTTAATTCGCTTTGTCGGAATTGCAGGTTGTCCACTCAACATTTTCAGGACATCCTCTCGAAGCTAGGCCATTTTTCAATCTATCTTGGGAGGGTTCCGTTGGATTTGAATCCATACCGATCCGGTTTGCACCCACTTCCCGTCGCTTCCTCCAGCTTTCTTCTGAGTCGCTGTTTACTGGGTTCAGAAAGAACGCGCCCTCCATCTCATTCTTTCATAACGCTTTCAATTTTTTTTTTCGTGAGCCACTTTATGTAATTCCGATTTTGGGAATAGGAATGTTCTTCCCAGAATATTCCCATAGTGAAAGTTTCCATGAAACTGTGCGATTTCCGTGTGTAGTACTCGGTGCCCGGCTCCAATAAATAGTGCTCTAAAACCAAGAAGGGGCTTTTTATACACAAAAGTTATAGCTACCACTGATGGTGCTCAAACACGTTTATGTGGGGCTATAAATACAAACTAATTTGGCCTTACAACATATGTTTGATCGGTGCCATATTGCTACATGGTTTCCGCCGAAGCGAATCGTCAGGCAACTGAACTGATTTCCTGCGCACAGTCTCGGCCTGGAAAAGATCAACACAGGTTCAAGAGCAACCGGGCAATGTAAACTCTCTGCCTTGGGTGGGGAAGAAAAATACCATAATCGTCCTACAAGGGCAAAAAATCATCCACCGACTCTCCTAGCGAATCTCCCCATGCCGCCATAGCAACACCAAGCCAAAACCACCAGACCGTACAGAAAAAGTGAGCACCCGAAACTGTGCAGATCAGTTCAGACCTACATCATACATCATACTACATACTACATCATACCTACATACATACATGGCATACATACATACATCCTCCATACACACACACTGTCATGACTGCATGGATTACCCGACTGAAGTCAAGGAATCCAAACCTGTAAAATGGCAGCTAAAGATAACACATACTGACAAATAGCAAACAAAATGGCAAGCCGTTTTGTTCATCCTGTAGAGGATGTTAGTTGTGGTTTTGCCATTTGTTTGGATGCAAGAAAGGAAAGGGTGTGTACCTCTGACGAAGCCAGAGTTCAAACTACGAAAGATTAGTGAGCGACACTTATCGAATCTAGAGCTACTAGCTGAAATTGATACAAGAGGGATAAGCAAACACTCTGAACATCCCAGGTCAACCGCCGATTTTTTTTTTCAAAGTTTCTTTCACGCTCTTAGAGATTACTGTTTAGGTCTTTCCTGGTATTGAACGTGACCAAATTATCACAATCCCACTGGTAAAAATGGAAAAGTTTGGAATAGAAAGTCAGCTGGATTCAGAGTTTCTTCATTGATGACGTATTCCATTATATTAGACAGCTCAGAGGTGATTGCTATTGGACGATTGTTTGGAATAAATGGACTTTCCTGTGGTGACAGGACAACATGGTCAGCTTCCAGGAAGACGGAAATAATTCCAGAAGAGTAGACAGTTCGAAAAGATCTTGACGATGGGAGTCAGTTCAGTAGCACCGTGCTCAAGAAGATATCAGCAATCACTTCAGGCCCCGAATCTAGAATAATACTGCAGAGACTACGGTACTCTACGGACTGAGAAATTGACATGGATAGAAATGTCACTCTAGTGGATCTCGGGATTTTTAACACCTTCATCAAGAGTAGAAGTGGAACCACACTCATCATGTAACAGTCGGATGTAAAGTCTTGGACTGTGTCTGCTTATTGTACCCTCAAATTTGAAAAGAGTAAGGAGAAGAAGAATGACAGGAGTTAGAGGTGACAGATTTCGCGAAGGACCAGGTGGTTTTGGGGATGGATTTTAGATGTAGATAAAGTACCTATATCTCTGAAGGATTGTTTTAGACTGGTCATAACCCGAACATGGTTTCGCACGAAAACATAGGCTGTTCTGGTATCAGAGTAGCATGATTTCAGCGATCAACAAACAGCGGTCTGATGACCTAAGGGGGGGGGGGGGACTAGGGGTGTCTGTAGTTTCAGGGTGAGAATTCCCAGAAACAGATCCAACAATATGTTCAACATTATCCATCACGTTCGGGTCACCCCGGGTAGGTTCACACGATGAGAATGTTTCAGGTTTAGATATGATGGAGAATGCTTCTCCGTCTGTCCCGCAGCATCAATGTAATAGGTTGAGTGAGAGAGCTCTACAGATTATGGGCATTGAGTATCCAAGGAAGCAATCTCAGCAGTATCAGAAAAATGCTCAACAAAAGAAAATGATATTTTCTCAGAGGGAACCCGGTCGGTGAAGTGGGGGACTTATGTACAGAGCACAAATTTATTTATTTCTACTAGAGCCGATAAGTTGGAAGTTCATAGTTACAGATTTCAAAAGACTTGCCCACGATTAGCCTTGCAAATCGGCAGGGCATGAAAGCGGCACACCTCACATGCGGAATAAAGGCAGGTAGGAGCTTCTAACCAGACATTGTATGTTGAAATATTTCACCTGAGCTGGTGAATCTGAGGGGGGCTGGTTCTCCAGAAGGTACTGGTGGAATTGGTTTTCAAAAAGTAAAAATTCTTCGGATATTACAGAAGGAAAAGTGAAAGTGGAAAAGCAGGTGCCCAGAGATTCTTGCTTAATTGGAAGGCAGTTCCAAAGTTGGAAAATAGTAGTGAGATAAAATAGCTCAGCCCAATCAGGCAAGTTGGAGACAACAGGGCAGCACGGGACACAGACTCGAAAATACAACGAGACTTGGGATATTTGTGCATATAACGTGGCTGGCTGTTGCGTTTGAAGAATTGGGGTATTTGCATGCATGACGACCGTTTTATTAGAGGTTTCATTCGTTGGATTCATTGTCGTATGATAATCATGTATGTAATCATACCAGTGTGCGTATGTCCATAGCTCTTTGTGGCTGCGTATGAGTGCGTATGTGTAAGCATGCGCACAAGTATGCGTATGTAGGATTGAGTCAGTCAGTGGAGCCCCTACTGCATGTCGAAAGATTAGTTCGAATCCAAATACCGATCAGCTGTTAGGTGTGTCTTTTGGCCGAACACTGTTTTCGCCAATGTCCAACCCTACCTAGACAATAATCGGCGAGCAGTGAGTAATCTCGTGAGTACAACCTGCGCCTTTGAAGACAGCCACTTACTTTCCGAAGGCCGAAACCATCATGTCCTTCCAATCTGCGAAATACTAGGCAAAGAACAGATTTTCAATAATCCCCCAATTTGGCAAAAAATCCCCCCTAAACTCCACATTTTTGGTAATTTCTGGCTGATGTAGGAACAAACTTTGTATGTATGTAATTTAATTGTGCTACAGAATTGCCCATCATTCAGCCAGTGGAATACAGCAGGATATCGGAAGATAGGACAAAACTCGTAACAATAAAAGCATGCCCCCAGTGTTTTTTACCCCTAAATTTCACAATCTAATAGTGTGTGCCGAATTTGAGAGGAAAATAGGGTTTGCGACTATTCAGGCACGTGTGAAAATCGACCACTCTTCGGAAAACGCACAAACACCACACAAACGCAAACAAGCACACGAAACACACACAAACGATCACGTTCACGAGTGGCGCCCTCAATGCTGAATCACCCAGCACCAACTGGTACCCCCTCCAACGGGTCCCCCCGTGGGATACTGCTCAACCACCACCCATTTTACCATGTCTTTCCCTCCCTGACTCGGGGGGCTGGCTACACGCCTGCTTGCGGCACCTAATTTGCATACAACAACCAATTTTTATCAGGTAACTTTTAGTACGACCGCTCGCATCCTGATAATTCTTCAGGTTTCAAAATCAGGAGCAGGAATTGTTATCATGTGACACGAGGGTTTACACTGATATGACACACACCACGCTCTACACCTGATGTACATCCACCAGGTGTTTCCCTTCAAAAAATATCCCATAGTGATTCCTGTTTTCGGCCAGATTGTGGTTCACTTCTTTAGCTAGGATCCACTCGCCCTGTCTGAAAGAACACATTCTTCTGGTGTATTTTTTGTATTTTCTCTCAAAATTTCCCTGTCGATCATGATATGGGATTCCATCCTGTGATAGTATGTCTGAAAGTGTCTGCTAACTTCAAGCAGCCATCAGCGAGAAACATCACTGGTCCTAATATGGAGATTTAGAGATGCCATGCTGGTTGGTTGTTAAAACAAGGGTGTTGTCAACCTGGTGGACAACCTGCTCTGGGCTGAGGAAGAAGGGTGAGTAAAGGTACCGGTACCATTTTTGTCTGATTACAGTATTTACTTTTTGCTAGGGTTTTCTAGCAACCCAATTGTGTAAGTTCAAAACTGTTCAACTGTCTCATACTTCGCTATAGCCCCAGCATTAACTTAAAGATGATAGTAATGACTGTTGCTTGAGAAGGTAAATCCACACCGCTAGCTGAGAGGCTTAGGATCGGCCTGAAATGGCATGTTGTATAAAGTTAATTTATAACCCATTATCCCATGGTGAACCTGGATGTGTGAGATTAGTGCTAGGAATTAGGGGTGGGGGTGGGTCATTGCAGATTCCAGTTCCAGAATCCGAACGTTCACACCCGCCAATGAGTCTCCAGCTCCAGTTGGGTCTTGCTCTGATTTGAATATGTGGAACTATCAATGGAGAATCACTTGAATAAATTTCCCCCTCCACTCCCTCCCCTTACTCAGTCATGGCTTGGTATAATCCAGTGGGGAGGGGGGGGGGTAATTAAATTAGGTTTCCTCTCTCCAAAATCCTACAATGATAATATAAAACATTCATTGGAAGAAAGTCAAGGTTGATATCCTGTGTTTTGGCTTTGGCTTATCACAATTCATTATGAGCCATTCGTCATTTCCAGTCGCACAAATATTTTGGGGAAAGCGTCTCAGATTTGGCCGAAAATAATGTTTTTCTCCCTAAATTCCCAGAATCGGACGTTTTCGCCTGAATGAAAGGAAACGGTCGTATGTTGTTATTCCTGCCATGTTATGAAATCCTTAATCATTCTGGGTATTTTTTGTCGCATGTTTGAACAACAGTGAGAGAATGGGCAAAAATGTCCCCCCCCCCCCATGGAAATTTGCCTCCCTTAATTGCTTGATTTTGAAGATATGTGTCCAATTTGGAGATTGAACTTGTGTTTTGTGACTATTCAGGGACGTTTTGCAAAATTTACCATGTTGGCCTACTCCAAAGTGGATATATTTGCGAGAACCATTTTAAAAAAATCTGACGAACACGCAAACGCACAACACACTAAACCACACACTTCGCACACACACAACGGACACCTCGCGAGTGCACCTCATTACTGTACCACCCGACACCCATAGGCACCCCACCATGAGGTCCCCCCCAGTGGACGTTTCTTCACCCACTAATGTTCCTGTAAGGGCAACTTAACTACATATCTCATCCGCACTGCGGGACCGATTGAGATAATATAAAATAATAATAATAAGAAGAATAAAAAAATACTGGGAAGAGGGACGTATGTATTATCTGTCGTTTGTATGAGGTGGCTGCCCGAATAGTCGTGTTGGTTTTACTTTAGACTGAGCTTTAGGTTTCGTAAACATAATTTGATACATGTATACATGTCTTCGTGAATTGTGTTGAGGGACCTTATGGCGAAAATCTATATCTTATCTACGCTTACCGCATGGTTTTCTCAGGAGTGCACGTTAGCCAGCGCAGGTTTGTTGATCACAACATTCCTGACTATTTTTGAAGCGTTTTTTTTCTTTGGAATGTGCTATATTTCGGGGAACATTGTCACATGTTTGATGAAGCTGGTTTCTTTCGGATTGCAGCGCTAAGTTAAATTAGGTGTTGGTCACAACCGTTTCCGACAGAAAGAATACACAAACAGCAGAGGAAGCTGAAACAAAGGCTGCCCACGGGATCGCCACTGACCCTTCCAACATTGTCTACGTGTGCTTACCCTGTTATATTCATACATGTGTGCAACCAACTGTTCAGCACGGACACTTCTGCAGCACCTTCTCCCGGGCGTGTATATTGTGCTTGATATTATACATACCAATATATGTCCTCATTGTATTGTTTATACAGCAATAGTGTTCTACAAAATGCACGTAGAATTATTTTGTAATTAGGTAGCTGATTTTAGAGATGACTGAGTTTACTATAATAGTCTGCTTGGAATGTTACCATAAATTTGTTATCCATCAATACGCAGAAATTCAGAACAACCGCTATGATTAGCTGCGTGTATTGTATAAGGATCAATCGTCGGTCAACAAAGGGTTCCAGACTGGCAACCTCGTGTAGAGAGAGGTTTCTACTTTCGTTTTTTTCTGTCTAATTTATGTACATTTCCTTCCCTTGGAAATTCTAGTGGAAATATTACGGTGAGGAGGAGCAAATCCTGACATGAAAAGGAATTTGTTCATTTGTGAGAGGATACGTATTATTTGAACAGACATCATTTGATTCATATGTGTCGGATACCGTGAACTACAATCTTGACCAATAGTTGGGACCACTTAGCCCAATATCCTGCACAAAACGATGTGATGTTCATCTGAAGCTTCCTCAGATCCCAGGACCCTGATCAATATCACCATTCCGCCCCCCCCCCCTTCCCCAGGATGTTGATTTTCTGATATCCCTATGACATACACCAACATTGAACGGGGGAACGAGGGGGTCCCAAAGTATTATTGTGTTAACAAGATTTGTCTAGAATTTCTAACGGCACCAAATGGCGTCCGGGCATAATTATTTTTGGTGTCTTCGCCGCCGCAACACTTGTCAGGGATAGAGCCGGTGCTGTTTGGGTTAGGGGGGAGTGTAGGGGAATATGAGGGCGAGCACATATTATATTTTGTTCTCGTGGGATAACAAAAGGCCAAACAGGACCATGCCAAGAAACGTTTGTATTACGTTTAATGTTCGCGCATGTCATACCTGACTAATTGAGAAAAAATGGCTTAAATAAAAAAAAATGCGCCCCTATGGATATCAGGATTGGCGTGCTATCAATTCTTGAATATAGGAGAAACCTGATTCTGTCATATTTAATAAAACAACAATTATTCGGTTCATAGCCTTTTAATTGAAGTGTTTTGGGTCGAAGTCGCGTGACTGAGCGGCGGGATGACAATTGGCTACGAACTCGGGCAACTGTGTTTCAATTCTGTGTCACGTACTCCGCTGTCATTATTTTGTTTTTATGTTAATTCGGCTGGTTAATTAATAAGCCCAGATAGTGAAATAGCATGACTTTAAATAATAAATGCAATGGCGCGATTTCATTTCCGTCCATTGCAACTTGAAGAAAACGAGGAGGTTAACAGTTCAACCAAAATGTAGCACAAGTTTTCCGGACGGCGTGAAGATTGCAGGATAGCAATTGGTTGTTACCCAAATTTGTGTGTGACGAAATTCACCAACGGTCTCCCCCGAATAGATAAATTTTAACTAACATATCCTTTTTATTGAATTAAATGGGAGACCGTTGTAATTTTCATCGACATCACTCAAACGACCCAATCTTTCCTAATTTTTAAGAAACATAAAGATAATCCTTTTGCGAAGTCCTATGACTACCCAATTTAAGTCGATCACGGTGTTCTGTACTTCCGCCGGCAAAGATGACGGTATATACATATGGTAGACCACAATTCCGCACTGGCGTCGGACCACAAAAGGACCTTGTCAATAGACATATATTTCCGCCAATAATGCTTACCATATGAACCCATGCACATCAATACTCAAATTCACAAAAATCAACTAATGTACTACACATACACAGTGCTTGTTTATATTAATCAACCCCTGAGCCAATTAAATCTGGTGTGTGTGCGTTTGGGGTGGGGGGTTAGGGTTATTTGTAAAGTTGGCGCTACGGTATGATACATATTCTTATTTATTAGTTACCCAAACAAGCACTTCATACAGTACCTTCCAATCCAAAACAGCTTATCTACGGTCGCCAAGCCTGTTAAAGCTACTTTGCACTATACGCAAATTTTTTTTTTATCCCACAGTCCCCCCCCCAATACTCACACCTTATGCTAATGTGTTGGCGTAGATTAGTCTAATTGTGTATATATGCCCCTTGTAGCACTCATTTGATGCCCAAAATAAGCTGATGTGAATAAAACGTCCGAAAGGCCATAGAACCGTATTAGGAAAAATAATCCTGCCAAACTTCAGGGTATTTCTTAATTTTCCTATTCTTCTCAGACAATCTGGCAAAATATTGGACACTCATCCAATATCCTCAAAAAACGATGTGGATGTTCATCTGAAGCGTCTCAGGATCACAGGAACTCCTGGATAGTATCACCAGTTCCGCCCCCCCCCTGCCCCATGCAATGTTGTTTTTCCTGATATCCCTATGACATACACCAACATTAGTCTGTATTGCGCCAATTTCGCTTACCATATGAAACCATGCCCACATACAATAACCAATTCACAAAATCAAACTAAATGTACTATCACATACACAGGCGGTTGTAATATGAATCATCGCCTCTGACATATAAATCTTGTGTGGTGCGTGGGGTGGGGGGTTAGGGTTATTGTAAAGTTGGCGCTACTGGTTAATATAACATATTCTTATGTATTATTTACCCAAACAAGCCCTTATTACGTACCTTCAATCCAAAACGCTTACCTAACTGTCCCAAGCCTGTATAGCTAATTTGCACTATACCAATTATCCCACGTCCCCACCCCAATAATCACACCTTAGGCTAATTGTGTTGGCGTAAGTAGGCTAATTGTGTATATTCGCCCCTTGTAGCACCTGTGATGCCAAAAATAAGCTGAGGTGAACGTCCGACAGGCTCATAGAACGGTATTAGGAAAAATAATCCGTCCAAACCTCCGTGTATTTCTGAAATTTTCATATTCTTTCCGACATCTTGACAAATCGTTGGGACCCTTTAGCCCAATAATTCCTGTCAAAAAACGATGTGGAAATTTCATCTGAAGCGTCTCAGGATCACAGGACTCCTGACCAATATCACCAGTTCCGCCCGCCCCCCCCCCCTGCCGCCCATGCAAT
Source organism: Sclerodactyla briareus (assembly GCA_026419785.1). NCBI lineage: Eukaryota > Metazoa > Echinodermata > Holothuroidea > Dendrochirotida > Sclerodactylidae > Sclerodactyla > Sclerodactyla briareus. Next base: position 88,342 of record JAODTK010005730.1, read on the forward strand.
GTTGTTTTCCTCATATTCCTATGACATAACCAACATTGACGGGGCAACGGGTGTGTGTCCAAAATTATTTTGGGTCTGAAGATTGTCTATAATTGTCGAACGGACAGAAATTGGCGTCCGGCAGAAATATGTTTGTTGTCTTCGCTCGCCAACCACTTGTCATGGATATCAGCCGGTGTTGTTGGGGTTATGGGGATGGTAGGGGAATATGGGAGGGCGAGCAATCTATATGTTTTGTTTCTCGTGGTAACAATAGGCCAACAGGACCATTCCAGACGTTGTATTATCGTGTAATTGTTCGCGCATGTCAATACCTGCCTATTTGAGAAAATGGGCTAAATAAAAAAAATTACGACCATATGGATGATCAGGAATGGCGTGGCTATCATATTAGTTGAAATAGTAGATGAAACCTGGGATGGAGTGTCAAGTTTGGATTTAATATTACAAAAATTATCGTTCATAGCCTTTTAAGTGAAAGTGTTTTGGTCGTCTCGAAGTCGCGAGACTGAGCTGCGGGATGACAATTGGCTAAGAACTCGGGCACACTGTGTTTCAATTCTGTGCACGTTAATCCGCTGTCATTATTTGTTTATAAGTTATGCGCTGGTTAAGTAATTAAGCCCCAATAGTGAAGTAGCATGACTGGAAAATTTAAGAAATTGGCAATTTGTGAAGGGGAGTATTGCATTGTTTGGTAAATTTTGTGCAACTGAAGAAAACGAGGAGGTTAAAGAGTTATTAACCAAATGAAGCAGACAATTTTCCGAAGCGGCGTAGAAGAATTGCCGGATAGCAATTGGTTGTTAGCCCAAATTGTGTGTGAAAAGGAATTCACCACGGTCTACAACCGAATAGATTAAAGGTTAACTAACAGGATCCTTTTATTGAATAAATGGCTAGACCGTTGTAATTTCACAATCACTCAACGACCCCTAATCTTCCTAATTTTTAAAGGAAACATAAAGATAACCTTTGCGAAGTCTATGAACTACCAATTAAGTCGAAACGGGTTGTGTTATTGTACGTTCCGCCGGCAAAGATGACGGTATAGACGATATGGTAGACCACAGAATGTCCGCAACGGTCGGACCCACAAGGCCTTTCATATAGATATTCTATTCGCCCATATGCTTACAGATGGAAACCATGCACAGACAATTACAAAATCACAAAATCAAAACTAAATTGACTATCACATACACAGCGGTTTATATGAATCACGCCTCTGACAAATATAAATTGTTATGTTGGCGTGGGGGTAGGGGGTTAGGGGTTATTGTCAGTTGGCGCTACGGTATGGATACATTATTCTTATGTATAGTTAACCAAAACAAGCACCTTCATGACAGTACCTTCAATCAAAACAGCTTATATAACTGTCCCAAGCCTGTATAGCTAATTGCCATGTATACGCAATTATACCACAGTCCCCACCCCCCATAATCAACCTTATGCTAATTGTGTTGGCGTAACTAGGCTAATTGTGTATATTCGCCCCTTGTAGCCACTCATGTGGATGCCAAAAATAAAGCTGATGTGAATAAAAGTCCGAAGGCTCATAACCGTATTAGGAAAAATAATCGGCCAACTTCAGGGTATTCTGAAGATTTTCATATTTCTTCTTCTCAATTAATCTTGGACAAAAAAGTTGGGGACACGTTAGCCAATATCCTGCCAAATAAAAGATTGTGGATGTTCATCTGAAGCGTCTCAGAATCACAGGCCGCTGACAATTCACCAGTTTCCGACCCCCCCCCCTTCCCCATGCAATGTGTTTTCCTGATACCCTATGACATACACCAAACATTGAACAGGGGAACGGGGGTCTGTCCAAGTATTTGGTCCAAGATTTGTAGTCGTTAAGTGCATGAAGTAGACTAGCAACTACAACGACAGAGCGAATCACAACCTGCAAAACTGTTAAGTGATCTTAAACAGTTCTCGGTGATACGGTATCAGAGGTAAATAAACCAAAATGCAAAATACACCTTATCTTTAGAAGAAAAAACATCCTAAAGAACGAACCATATAGCAATGCCAGGATACAGATAAACACTATAATACAGCTGTCGGCATAATCAACAGTCTCGGGCCTTAGCTGAGATATTAAGAACATTGCACGAAAGAATGAAGCCTTGACGTTGAATTACGTCGTAACAATTAGAATTGTCGGAATTCTAGGGGCGATGGAAAGGATTGAAATACAGAAAACGTTTATTTAGCACTTTGTTAATGAGCTCTGGGGGTTTTGTTACACCCACGCGCCGGACAGCAAGCCCATCAAGTAAATTCCATGCATCGCGTTGAGTATGTAGCCTGGCAGTTGTATAGTTTGCAGTACCTAATTGCGGGGGGCCTCTTGGATACCATCAATTGCTACAACGGATTGCATGGGACGGCGATCGTTCGTTTCTTTTTCAATTAGAGGTGCAAACCTTCTTCCATCACATCGTACTTGGCGGATCTATTTGCTTGGTGTGATTTCCTACTTAGTCAGATTCGTGGGGATCTTCTCGTCAATAGGGACGTCACCCACAATGGGAGTATAATTAGGCCGGACTTGTCCTTGCGACAAATCCGGTACATCCTGTCAGCCTCTTCGATTGATGTGAATGTACTTAACGGAGGAAGGAATGGACCGAGTGGCAAAAGTTGCTTCTGACGAACTGGTAGGGACGTTCATTTGATCGGAATCATTTGAAATGCTGTTGGTAACTATGTTCATTGCCTGCTTTTCCTTTGTTTCATGATATTCTCTCTTTTTAGGACCAATCTTATGCATGTGATGTGGTTGTAGTGCTCATGGTCATTTTTTATTGTTGGGTTTTTCTCACATTATTAACAATGAGTGAAATATATTTGGCATCAATACAAAATGTCAGTGTGTTACTGGAATAGCAGGGGATAGGCTGATTTTCATGAGAGAAAGAATGTTTTCGTAGTTATGAGGCGCATATTATTTTCTTCCAAGATTGTACACTGGTCAGTTAGAAATGGGTTATAGTATGGTTGAAGATGGGGTCAGGAAATTACAAAATCTTTCGACATATATGGGGACGTGATTTCGAGAATAATTGATCAGTTGTTCCATCTTCCTAGCCGCCTGTGTCTGTTATGATCAGTAATTGGGTGAATTGTGAAATTTAGAAGAGCTTAAGCAATTAATTAGTCCAGTCTTCGGGCGGTTCGAGCGGAGCTGCTGTCAACTAATACTGATTCAGTAGTAGATTAGAATAATTAGTTTTAGATGAGGACAAGACAGGAAAAATGGTTGAGTTGGAGTTTAGTTTAGTTCAGTGAAAAAGGTTCAGGAAGGACAAATTCCTCATGAAAGACCCTGAAGTCACAACATTCCAAAAGAGAAGAATGAACTAGTGCCTAAAAACATCGCTTCAACGATCTTTGAAAAAATAGATCAAGATGCTCGCAACGCATTCACATTCTTAGAAAGATCAACATCTTCAGGAAGCTATTCCACTCATTATGAACTCTCTGCGAGAAGAAGTACTTCCGGCTGTCCAATCTACAGTGTTGCACCACGAAGCTTGAGGCAATGAACCTTTGGTGGTGGTACACTTGAAATACTCAAAAGAAATAGGGATGAGGGAAGGCCCCTCGAAATCCGATGAAACAATGACCTCAATCAAATTCACCTCGAATTCGTCTAGCTCCATCGAGTTAGACCGAGACGCCTTATTATCTCCTCGTGAGGTAAATCTCTAAGACCTAAGTCAGTGAATTAATCTAGCGGCCCTCCGTTGAACGTTTTCAATTACCTGCTTGTCTTTCGAGAAATATGGATCATACTTGACAGAACATAGGGAGTCTAACCAGCTGCTCTTAAACAACCTGACAAAACAATATCTCATCAAGGAAACTCAAATGACGTCTAATCAAGGCAAGAATCCAGTTACCTTTCCTCGCAGCTTCGGCACACTGATGAGAAGCTTTCAAGTAGAATAAAAATGAACACCGAGATCTTTCCTGAATTCACTGATGAATATTTGCCCATTAACTTGAAAGAAGCGTTGCGATTGTGGAAACCAACATGCATAACATTTGGAGATTATGTCAAGTCCCTTTGGACAGTGCAACATCATCGTCGAAAGTAGTAACCTCCGATACAACTGGTATCGTTTTCGCAAACGTTTTAACTCTGGAATGCACCGAATCTTCCTGATCGTCAATATACGCCAGAAAACATGAATGCTCAATAACCGATTCTGAGGGAACACCACTGTGACCTTTTGCTAAGAGATGTGAACCAGTGATGACAACTCATTCCCTATTGAGAAGCCAACGACAAATCCACTCAAGGACATTCCCCTAATTGCCAAAACGTTTCAATTAAAGCAAGAGAAGTTATGCAGGAAACCTTGTCAAAAACTTTTGGAAGTCTAGGGCAAAGAATCAATAGCATGCCGTTGTCAACTACATTAGTAACGATCTGCATAAATCTAAGAAAATGGTCAAACACGAACGAACCCTTAATTAGACTATACCCCAATGATGGATTCTAACACCTTGCAGACAACAATAGTAAGACTCACTGGCCTGTATTACAAGAAACGTTTTGCCTTTCTGAAAATTGAGGAAACAATTTGCTCTCCCCAATCATCCGGAACAAACACCTCCGTGCAAGGTTTGAGTGACAATAATTGCTAATGGAATAGACAACTGGTTTGCTAGGGATTTCAACAAGAAGGGGTGAACCCCTTCCGGACCAGGAGCTTTACCACTTTTGAGCTTCTGCAGTTTCTCCTTTATTACATCAGGCGAACATACTATATTATAATAGTTTTGTGAGGCACACCAACCAAAAGGTCGTTGAAATTATCCAATGTTTTCTGAGTGAATACCGACGAAAAATAGTTATTAAGAACGCCAGCCATTTCCTGGCTATCGTTAGTTGTATTACCTGGTCGGACACTACAGTGGACCAATGTGTCCTTCATTTTCTGCTTCACCCTAACATAAGAGAATAACGCACGAGGGATATACTTTACATTAGAGGCAAATCTGCCTCGCTCTCTCGAAATCGAGCTCAACACCTGAAACAAACGTTTGCTAGCCTCTGCTGAGCTCTGAAACGATATAAATCAGACGAAGAAGCAGGTAGAACGTAAAGTCGCTAAAGCCAAACCTCTCTACGTTAACCAGAAACCAGAAACCCCTCCTTCTCTTCCTCCAAGGAAGCCTTTTGTTCTTAGTGCGACGTTTTTTCAAGGAACGTCGACTTTAATTTATCTTGTCAACTGTACCAATGAACCCTCCAGGGTAGTCACAGCATTCAAATTCCTGAGGATAGACCAATCTATATTACTAAGAAACCCAGAAATGCCTTCCAGATCGGCTATAATATCATGATCACTTGCAACCAGGCTTACCAGAACTTTCTACATTATCACGAAACGTTATCACTACTCAGAACTAAATCTAAAATATTATGCTTTCTGGTAGGAAATGAACATACTGCGAAAAGAAAAACAAGCACGGTGACATAAAAAAAAAGGTAGATCCTTGCCTACCTCTACTACCATCAAACCAAGACATATCTGGATAATTGAAATCAACCCATACTAATCGTACGATTAACGGAATTTTGGAAAGCATGGCGAAAAAGCGATTTATTGCTTTTCGGAGCTGTTGGGAAGCACGATAATACAACACCGACTATAAGGGATCTGGGAATACCTGGAGCATTTGACGGAATTTCACACCAAAAAGAATTGACATAACTAACACCAACACAATATCTGATCTCTCATGCTATTCCAAGTCAACCTCCATTCAACTCACCCATGCCACGGAGAATATCTGTCCGATCTTGCCTTTAAGCAACATAACCTGGACGTGAACTACGGCTGAGGAAATTCACGTTTAGCCAAGACTCAACAACGTCAGGCTTCCGTTCCTGGACCAAAATTTGGAACTCCTGATACTTTGAACATTAGCGCAGAAAAAATACAGCTTGCTAATATGCCTATCGTTAATAGTATCCAGCTTGCCCGGCCTTAGTACGACTGCATGGACTACTATTTAGAAAACACTGCCAGTAGTGGGGACCTGATACCCTCGCCCCCAAATCTAGTTTAAACAACCCTTCTACACAGATTGTAATTAACCACTCTCATAACACTGAGGCCCTCCTACTCCCCTACTACCATTAAGGTGAAGACTAATCCTTATGTGAACACCGGAACACGACGGGTCCACAAACTGCATTCCCTGCGGAAGGATGACCCAACAACGACCGACTTGTACAGCAAATCTTTAAATCGGGATCTAAGAAACTCATGGCCAGTCCCCACTTATTTCAACAAACCCCACTTCTTTGTTCCCCACACAATCCGTTCACCCTCACACTCATGTCCTCCACCATTGCACCTGGAAGGCAGACACGCGTACGCGCGGCTTATCTACGAAGGGACTGAACTCCGATTCAATATAACGAGCAATCGAGTCCCCAACAGTTCTTTTCCTTATCCTTCCCGACCGTCCACCTGATTCCATTCCGTGCTTGAACCTCCGGCTCTATCTGCCCCTTATCCCCCTCACTCTCACCCGCGGCACCCCCCAAAACCATACGACTGACCCCCCGACAGGCCTCCTAACCGCCAGCACAATAATAAAACTATTCCTGGTAGCAAGACCGGAAATTCAAACAGACACTTCCGTTGCCTTACCTGCCCCGACTCTCCGCTCCGCCTACTTCCCACACTTTCCAGTAACCGCCTAATCCGCTAACCTGACGCACCACCAGGCCACGCATACACAAAATCATCCCTTCAGTCTCTGAAATCGACCCCTTCAGAAGCTAGATAGCCCTGAACCCGGAAATAGTCCGCCCCACATTCGAAGCTCAGTAAAAACATCCACTTGCCATCCATGGGTGAAAAACAGGAAAAAAAAAGACAAGTAATTGGTCCAACGATGAGAAAACTCAGATATGGCCTACACTATAAACATGGAAGCAGAAAGGAAGAAAATGACAAATACAGCAGCAGCACACTAACCACTAAACGAAGAATCGATTAGTGTTGACAATGCTACCGGAAAAAAATCCAGAGGGCTACCTGGCAAGCGCCCCAGGAAGCAGAACGAAAGAAAGAGGACAAAATACAATAACACACTAAACGCTCACAACAACAGACATACACACCACGAAAAAAAGCCAAACACTAGAACAGCTAATTACACTCAAGTACGGAAGGCAGAAAAGCTTAGGCCTAGTAGGGAGGGGAACAGGTGGCCTAGAGCAACAACAAAAACCCCCAAAGGGACAACTCACTTCTAAAAGACTCCAAACAGCGCAAAACACAGAAAAACGAACACAGAACACACACACTCACCAAAAGAAAATAAAAACTAAAATGAAAACGGAAGAGCAAAAACCTAAATTGAGACGGAATCGAAGACGTCTTGATGTTGGTGTTGCCATTTCGTGTTTTCAAAGATAGATAAATAGAAGATAGATAGGATAGATAGATAGATAGATAGATAGATAGATAGTAGATAGATGAGAAGATAGATAGATAGATAGATAGATAGATCGAATATGAAATATAGGACGAGGAAAAGATAACCCCAAGAAATGGTTCTTCACATAAAAGTAGAACGTACAGGAAAGTTAATGACCAAGAAATAATAAATGATGCAACGAGCGAGAACCCAGTGTTGTTATGGCAGAAAAGATAATCAAGAAGTACGTTTTGACTGCTGTTTTGAAATTCCCGAGTCGGTGTCCAGGTTTCGTATTGTAATTGGAAGATTGTTACATAGTGTGGCTGATGACTCATGACGCCTTTCCCCGTATTTGTCTCGTTCTGTAAACTGGTGTGATTGTAGTGAGGGCGAATTCGGCTTCAGCTCGTAGGCTTCGTGTTGGATGTAGTTCTGAGAGTTCCTGCAGTAGGTGGGAGTATCCATGGATGGACTAAGGCCGTTACATTAGTATCTTGTTACTGCGGTCGAATTCTACTGGGAGCAATGTAACGACTTTGTAACTCGGAAGTGATGTGTTCGCGTTTCTCTGGTGCCCGAAACCATTCGTGCAGCAGTAGTCTGAGGCGATTGATGAGACTGTCTGGGATTTACACCGTTAAAAAAGAGCGTTGCCGTAATCGCAGGCGAGATGTGGGAGGTTACAAGCGAGTGAATGAGCGTCTACTGCTTCCCGTTGGTAATGTCCATTCGGATGCATCCGATTGTTACGAATATGGAAGTTACATGTTTGACAACTGCGTTGACTTACTTTTCCATAGTAAGGGAGCTCTCAAGGTTGTACGCCGAGGTGCTTCTGTCCACTGGCATTACACAATATTTGAATTAACTGTTAGTTGAATTCATTTGCTCGATGTCCTACTATGTTTTGGGCAAAAAACAATCAGCTCTGTTTGTTTTTGTAACTTCAGCTTATTGGCCTCCATCCAATCACTGACCTCTCAGACATGCCTCCAGCTCTGTCGATACATTGTACCACCCGATCACCGGGTTTAATGACAATGTATATTTAGGTGTAGTCAGCATAGGAGTGGTGACGTGATTATGACGGGGCAAATATCAACGAATGATTTTGCGTATGAACCATACGATCGTGGCCGGGAGTTACTGATCTTGGGTAAGGTATACCACCATACTTCACGAATCGAAGGTTTTTTGATTCTTGTTTTCCCATTGGATACCGTTGCTTGCGATTGTCAGTTGAGATCTAAACCAGCAATGGCTTCATCTGTTATCCCATACGAGTTGTTCAAGGGACCGCTTTATAGGATGTTGTAATCGATAACATCGAAAGCCGCAGAGAGATCGAGTAGGAGTAGAGTAATTGCTGCGGCCCCATTGTTATCTAGGGCCTCGACGATATCGTGATGAACTCTCAGAATAGCCCTCTCTGTTGAGAGTCTTGTCCGATATGCAGATTGCAGGGAATCCGGTAGATGATGGTTTGTTGAGGTGATCCTCGATACGGGTGGAAACAACCTTCTCCAGGACTTTCGACAAAAATTGCAAATTGGAGATTGGGCGATAATTTGTAATATTTCTTTGTCCACAAGATTTTGTGGGAGCTTTCTTTTGGCATTTCGTATTTCCTCTTCAGTAGCTGGTCGAAATCGTGAGGGGCATTCTCCGTCGAATCTAGCATCCGCCCTCATCGCGAGAGTGTCGTCAGTCACTTCACCGATGCTGCGGATGATCATATGAACTTTTTTCGATGACAAATAATTCAAGACATCAGCCAGATCTGTTTCAGATGTGCAACCAGGCAAGGTAGGTTCTCTGTTACCTACCATCAGGTCTATAGCTTGAATAATTCTTTCTTGTTTGGTCCAGCCTTAGAAATCTCACGGGAGTAGTAGTCCTTCTTCAATGATATAATGAGTTTATTCACAACTCGACATTGCTCCTTATAGAATTATTGGTGCACAGTGAACTGGTTCGCCCAAGGTCCTTCTGCTTCCCGCCTCTTCTGTTCTCCTTCCTGAGTTCAGGTGTATACCATGGGACATTGGGACTTAGGATGACAGTCTTAGTCTGAGGAGGCGCATGCTTCTCTATCAGAGCGTCAGTGCCAGTCTCATAGGACTCAAGAAGATCATTCACTGAGCCAGAACAGTTTGCAGGACAGGGCTAGACGCAATATCTCGCTTAAGATATGATACAGAGATGTCCCGGTGCTTCCTGAAACATATCTGTTTGCTATCATATCCGGATTTCCTGCAATTCAGCTCAAGTCGAACAGCATGGTGATACCGGAAGTGTTTCCAGCGGCATCGGAGAGACAATTGTCGAAGACAGTGGGAACCCCTCGTAGTAACAAACTATTTTCACGCGTAATGACTACGTCAAGGGTATGGCGATGGGTCGCACCAGTCACGTGCTGTACGAAGCCATGGGCACCGAGGCTTTCTGAAATCGACAGGCATCGGCATCATGTGGGTCATCAAGGTGAAAATAAAGATCCCCAGTGATAACAACCTCGCGGGATTTAGCACCCGATCGCGTACTCGTACCACTCCTCGAAAAAATGTTGTTTCTTCGATCCGTTTTTCCCTAGAAGGTGGCGGTCTGTAGACAACGCACAGACGGAAAGGCATATTGCCGCTGTTAACTTGGCATTCCATGTGTCACAGTACATGGTCAACAATAGATGTGCCCAGCCAAGTCTCAGTCGGGGCGAGTATGTCGACATCATGGGAAGTTATAAAGTCACCGATCGACGTAGCCTTTTTTCACGGCGCGACAGTTCAGTAGACATATAGCGAGCGAGGTTCCCGATTTAGCAAACTCTCTATTTTCCACAAATTTGAGCTCGGATAAGTTCCTCGGAGCGGGTGTTGTTAATCGCGCTCTCTGCTCTCTTGAGGACACCACATTTTCAATACATGAACCTCATTACTTCCACGGCTTGGGCACATATGCCATGGCGCGTTGTTAAATGAACTAAGTTTCCAGGATTAATACCGGTTTATCCGAAAAGTGGTTATTGGCCAGAATGTCCTGACAACCCTTCTACCAGCTTTTGTCCAACTTCGCGTCGATTTGTGTAGCGACCGGCACACTGTCCGTGTAAGGTTTAATCTCTGAATAGTAGTTTGCTACGGTTGAATGACTGCTGGTTGGATCACACATTTTAGTTCAAGTAATAATGAGCGACTGTACATGATAGCATTGAAAATGTTCCTTGTGTCTTGTGTACAGATCCGACGAACAGATACACGAAGAATTTTGTAGGAGAATAACAGAGACATTTTAGAGAAAACTAGTTTCTCTAGATTGTAGTTCTCTGGATCTCTTCGACTCACACGACTAAACCCATGATATTCGTAATTAAAATGCCACCTATGGTTGCACGATTGAAGTTCACTAAGGTCGGTTCACTAACATCATAAGATTTAAGAGTTCGTGAAAGCCTTCGACGTCCCTTCTTCAGTATTTCACTAGAGTTTACATTCCAGGATAAGTCGTCCATGATGAATGTGCCTAACAGTTTTAAATGAATGGACCTGTTCCACTAATGAACCATTAATAATGAATGGGTCATTTGTATTCTGTTTCGCATGAAGTCCTCAATCAGTTCCTTAGTTTTTGTCTAAATTCAATGTGGGGCGTTTTCCTGACACCGGGTCACCAGGAGGCTCACCTCGTCACGGTAGTTGGTCTCGTCCTCATCGGTGATCAAGTCGCTGGCCAACTCTGTGTCCCAGAATTTCTGTAACTTCCCAATTCCATCCGCTGGTCAAGCCTGATGGCTCTTTGGCCATTGATGCCACCTCTAACTAATATACTTTTGCGAGCATTCGCTTCTACTTCCACTATGAGCACAGATGCTCATCCTCCTCCATCTTTTGCCAGCTTTAGTGAAACGATCTTGGATGTTGTTCTCACCACTCGCATGGTCCGCCAACACCGCTCCCTAGTTTAGACTCAATAAAAGATATGTTCCTGATGGCATCCTCCATAAGTCCCCCTGAAGTGTGCCCCCCGAACTTGCGCCTATCCTTAGCAAAGCTTTACCGGCCTGTGTTTCTATGGGATGCTACTCTTCTGTGTGGAACATGCTTCATGTCTGGGCCCAGTCCCCTAAGAGGTTGACCATCCAACCCCTCTCCAATTACAGGCCGAGTGCCATCATCTCGGTTCTCTCCAAAGTTATGGAAACTATAGTAAACACGCATGTTTTGAACTTCTGAGAGTTCAACTCTCCTCATCAATGACCACCAGTATGGTTTCCGGCATGGCGTTCACGGGACCTACTATCCTTTTGTCACCAATCATGGGTGGCCCAAGCCAGTGAGTTTTTTTTCGGTGAAAGTAGGGCTATTGCCCTTGATATCTCTAAGGCTTTGACCGTGTTTGACACGCCGGACTCCTTGCCAAATTACCTTCATTTGTTTTCCTCCCATCCTTCTAACCTCTTGAACGCCAGTTTTCTACCGGTCGCTCTATCTCTGTTAGGGTTGATGGTGCGCTCTCCAAGACCTTCCTTATCAATGCTGGTGTTCCTCAAGGTTGCGTTTCTCTCCTACACTCTTTCTCATTTTTATCAATGATCTCCTTAGCTCTACCTCATATAGTATTCATTTTCATTCGCTATGATCGATTCTACCCTTCCACCACTCTCTGTGCTTTCCTCGTCCCCGGAAGCGGAACGATTTTGTCTACAAACCTTTCCCTAGTGCACTCAGCTGACATATCTTCATTCTATTTTTGAACTGGGGCACTGCTAATCTGGTTACCTTCAACCAATCTAAAACTCAGACTTGCTGATTTCTGGTCGGCGTGTTTCTGATGCATCCAGCTATTTTCCATCAATGGCTGCCATATCCCCTCCCTCAGTCTACTTCTCTTTATATCTTTGGAATGGAAATCAGCAACAACCTGTCCTGAACTCTCATATCAAGTCTATCGCTACTAATGCTTCTAGAAAGCTGTGCTTCTTATTTCTCGCAAGGAAATCCTTCCCACCTCACACAAACCTCTACTGTCTGCTTTACAAAGCCCAAATTCGCTCCCTAATGAATATGGTTGCCATATTTGGGGTGGGGCTTCGCCATCCTCTCTCAATTGTCCTGGATCGTATCCAGAGAAAGGCCATTCGTCTCATCAACGATGATCATCTACCTCCTCACTTCCGTCTCTATGCCATCGCAGATCTGTATCATCTTTCTGCCTCCTTTACCGTTATTTATGTCAATGTTATTCTGAGCTCGGGGATGCTGTTCCTCCTTTACTCGAGGTTACTCGCCATACTCGCTATTCTTCTTCCAGCCACCCGTTTCGGTCACATCTTCCACGTCATCGCACCGAAACCTATGCTCGCTCCTTTTTTCCTCGCACTTCGCGTGCCTGGAATAGGCTTCCTCGGGATGTATTTCCTCCTGATTTGACCTCCAGCGGTTCAAGAGTAGAATCAACAACCTGGATCTCTCCTCTTTCTTTTAGTTTCTTGTGCTTGGGGGTTGCCTTTTTGTTTATGCAATTATGGGTTCGCCCTTCCTCATGTCCACTTTGTTAAAAAAAATATATATATATATATAAAAAAAAAGCCTGTCATGTGATGTCGTCGGCGAATTTGATGATCCGTGAGTTTGGGTAAGCGTGAGGGTAAACAGTGATACAGCAGTGGAGACAGTACATACCCCTGTGGAGTGCCAGTGTTGAGTACAGCAGCGGGTGAGTAGTTCCTACCAACTCTGACCGTCTGTTTACGTTCCAGGAGGAACTTCAAAATCCAGTTGCAAATGGACGGCGGGAATTTCAGATTTCAGAATTTATCAGCTGCAGATGCGAAGGATGAGTGGTTAAAAGCCGAGTGGTAATCCGTGTGGTTGCTGTCGAACGTACCGAGCGTAGAAACATTTTTCCCAGGAGGCGTCTCCAGTTGAGCGGAATATGGTGTCCTCCATTGATCTATTTGCGCGATAGGAATTGGGAAGAATCCAAAATCAGCCGGTATTTTCCTGTAAAAAAGACAGTGGTTTTTTTTTTTTTTATAAAACGTGCAAATGTCTTCTCGGTCAAAGATGCCATCGCGACCGGACGATTAGTCATTCAAACAAGATGCGCTCCTTCTTGGAAGTGCAATAACAGGCATGCTTAAATGATCGGGGTACTTGACTTACGACGTGAGCTTCTCCGAACATGTTTTGAGCAGTTGAAGAGTGATGCCATCGGGCCCAGGAACTTTTCGTCCGTTCAGTCGCTCGTACTTGTGACTCACAGAGGTCGCGTCGATGACGAATGGCGCGGTGGTGTTGGGATTGTTTGCTGGAGTTGGCTGTCTGTTGTTTTCTCTTCGGAGCGCGCGTAAAATTCGTTGAGCTTGTCCGGCAGATTTGCATCATCAGTATCCGCTGTCCTCTTCAGCCCTTTGTAGTGGGTAATATCCCCGATGTTCGCCCGTGCTTCCCTGGGATTGGAAGTGTTCAACTTCCGCTCGAGTGTGTTCTTTCTTGCTCGTTTCGCGTTCCTGATGGTGCGTCTGAGATCCTACTTGGCCGCGGTGATACTTATCGGGAATTATTGGATTTTGTTCGATATGCTTCATCTGTTCATACTTGGCTCTGATTTAGTTGGTATACAAACGTTTCTGACAGCAAATGACGTGTCCGCGGTCACCGTATCCGTGATTGAATGCAAGTCAATATCCTCTTTGAGAAACATCCCAGTCCGTGTCTGCCTGGCAGTTCATGGATTTAATCCCGATTTTATACATCGACTGAGAGTTTAATAGTTTCCAACTGATCCAAGGGGCCATCAGTCGGAAAATCACAGAAATTCATTTTGTCTAACTAGGAACTGTCCGATTGCAAAAGATACCTGGCGGTCGTAGCAATCTCTCGGGTATAGTGTACAAGGGTGGACGATACGGATGATAAAACAGGTGAAAAACAATGGAAACGAGAGAGCTTGAATGATCGTGTCGCTATGGATCAGCGGTCATATTGATAAGCCTTTCTTGAGAAATAGTAGAAAAGAAACAATTGCTCTCTCCATCTCCGGACCAAAGCCCATGCAATGTGTTATTGAAAGTATTAGTTATTGGAACAAACAACAGGTCGGGATCAACAGCCACCTCCGATGCCCTTCTACCCGATTCCCATCGCCTCATTCCCACATTGCCAATACACGTCTCCAATTCGGCTAACCTGACACACTTCCTGCCGTTATTACACAAATCATCATATTTAGTTCTCCTGAAATCTCACCCCTCTAAAGCTTAGACCCAAAGGATGATATCGCCCCACATTTCGCAACAAACCCGAAAATCCCACTCGCCCTCCAGAGTGTGCAAACAGAACACTGAACAAGCAAACAGGAGAGAGAGAGATATATAATTAAAAAAAACACAATGCACACAAAGTATCAATTGAACTAACTTTTTATTTCGACTTTGGTCGGACTCTCAAACAAGAATACAATGTATTAGTCAGCTTTATAAAAGAGAGTAAACTAAAATACACGCCGATGGCAGAATAGAAAATACACGCAGCAGAAGTAATATACAAACTCACTACCGAAAACTAGTGTGACAATGATACAGAAGAATGCTAGGGTGCTACCACGAGGCAACGGAGCGGAACAAGAAACAAAACGGGACATAGGCCTACACCAGAGGACACGCAACGCTTGCATCCACGACAGACACACACTGAGAACAGCGTAGGCTGGAACAGCTATAAGCCTATACACTGAAGTACGCAAGGCAGAATATCTAGGCCTAGCTAGGAAGGGGAACGAGTGGCCTAACAAAAATAACCCCACGCTAAGAAAGGACAACTCACGTAAGAAAGACTACAAACAGCGCAAACAGTATAACAAGCGAACACACCACGCCACAAGAGAAAAACATGAAAGTAATAACCGGAGATGGAAGTGAAAAAATACTTGTAAACCAAGAGAGGAATTCGAAACCGTCTTAACGTTGGTGTTGCCAGATCGTTGATGATTGGGGGTCCAAGTATTTGTAGTAGGATAATGTCCACATTCTAGAGGGTGCGGCCTCCTAATGAAAATTGTGATTTAGCAGGTTGCAATCGAATATGGGAGAAGGAAATTTTGTTGCATGCCATTAGTAGTTGGGGTAATGACTTCAATATTCGTTCCGTCTATGGGCCCAAAAAACTTGAAGACATCCCGGGTTTCTATCACTATCTGCTAAGACTGCTCAACGGTTTGGATGGAGGGTTTACTATTCTCTGTGGGGATCGGAATTGTGTTCTCGACCCGGCTATTGATTGCGACGGTTATCTTCACGATAATATTCCCAAAGCGCGACAAACTAATGTGTATTTGATTAATACTCTTAACCTTCAGATGTTATCGTGCATTACAATGGTAACAATAGGGCATTCACTTGGAGAGTATCTAATCCTTTAGGCGCGACGGGAGTATTCCTGTGTCAAGGGAATTACTTCCAATTGTTAATCGCGGTATTTCCCGGGTCACGGCAGATCTTCTATCACTACACTTGATCTAAAATTATCTTCACATTCGCGGGGGAGATCCTATGGAAATCAAATTCTTCTCTTTTAAATAATAGTGTTTTATGTAGAATTTAATACAGAGTACGTCATCGTGGAAGCTATTTCAGATTACGGGCAAACCCGTACAACAGAAACAATATCGCTAAAGTGTCTATGGGAAAAATTCTCTCTTCTTTATTACTCCTGTCTGGTAACTTATTTTTAGAAATGGTTTTGTTGGAAATTCGTAGGAAATCTATTCCTTATGCGTTTTGGAAGAAAAACTAAGATTTAGAGAACGAAAATACGCTTCGGCAAGACAAAAAATTGAATTCTTGGAAATAAATATTTTCTAATCAGAAGAATGCAAAAGAACTACAGATAAAAATATTTAAAAAATGGAAGGATGAGGGAAACTACTTGAAAAATGTTTTAATGCGGTCGAGAGTACGTTATTACGAGGAAGGGGAAAAGGCAACAAACTATTTTTTTTTAAACAAACAAGTCCAATAACCAATAATGAATTACAAACTGTCACTGGTGTCGTGACAGATCAACACTTAATACTTGAGGAAGCTAAACATTAAAGATCTCCAATTAAATACATAGTGTTAGTCTCTGATGCTCTTGATGGTGAGTTGCAAATGGAGGAAATTTTTATGCATCAATAATATGCGCCAATACATCAACTGGTCTGGATGGATTTACAGTGGAGTTTTTCAATGTTTTTGGAATGAAATTGGTGATTTGTTTTTTCGGGATGCTAATGAGTGCATATAGGAGAGGGGAATTAATATTACCATGTCCCGGGGGTCATTACACGTGTCCCGACGCCCAGAATAAGATTGGCCCCTTTTGGGACAACCTGGAGACTGATTCACTTTAGCCCCGTGGTTTGAATCAATAACGAGCTGTCTTGCTAATCGTCCGAAAAAGGTATTGGGAGAGAGACGTAATTTATTCAGATAAGAAAGAGGTTCTTAAGTGGGAGATTCATGGTGATGAAAAATGACGTTCAATTCATGATTTGATGTTTTATACAGAACAGATAAGAAGACAGGACTTTTTATCAGTATACTTTACATCGGTCATTCTTGGGGTTTGTGATGTCACGCTCCAATTTTGATAATCGCTCGTTCATCAAGTGGATTAAGTTGTTATCGGAACAGTGTTACTTGGTACATATTCAAAGGCACCTGTCTGATTTTTTGAAATTCAAAAGCGGTGGTGATGAGTAGGGATACCCTATACCTTATTCATTTCTTCTTTTGCGGAAGTGTAAGCTTGCCTAATTCGAATGAAATGTCAAATTTGCGGTGTGGGTATCGACGCGTGAGTTTTTAGTCAGTAACTCTTCTGATGATACTGTCTGATCTGCATGGCCTCGAACGTTCTGGCGAGGTTCTTTGGGACAAGCTGGAGTAATTGTATTTCCTTTCTGGGTTAAAAGTCAATATAGAAGAGGCAAATGCGGTTTGGGAATAGGAAAATAAGAGAAATGGTCAACCAATCTCACCCGATTTTGAATTGAATTGGGTTAGGGGAAATTTCGTAATCCTTGAAATAATCTATTATTTATTTTGAGGTAAGTGTTAGCCGTGACAACTACTACAAGGCAATTCGTGCTAAACAGAGATTATTAACACTTGGTCAAAAACGGCAAATGTCTGCCTTGAGGAGGCTAAATATTGTGAAATATAAACATAGTATTACGTATCATGTAACATCACTTCTCAATCCTGGTGCAATGTTTGTTACTGAGTTACAAAGGAAATGATACCATTTTATTTGGGATAATAAACCGGATAATGTAAACGTCATCAACTGTGTAATTCTCTGATAATGTAGGTAGGATGGTTGGACATTACTTGAATTCGTAGGCTACATACCACAGACATTCGTGGACAGTATTGTTAGTCGATGTATAAGGCCGTTGGGTAGCATTTCAATGAAGTTCGTAGTCAGATAGAGGACTTCTTAAGGATTGGTATTACTAATGCGTTTTGGCATGATGTATTTTCTGCTTGGATTAAACTTATAATAGTCGTGTAATATTGAGGTTGACTTCTCAAGTCGAATAATTTGGAATAATGATATTTTCCAAATAGGAGGACATTCGATAAATATCCTCAAGAACAAGGGTTTTATTTAGGGGCTAAGTACGAGGGTGCCGAGGTCTTTTGCTGCATTAAGACCGATGATGACGTCATGTGGAGGCCTAAAAACCCCGAGCCGAAATGTAACTCGGAAAAGTATAAAACGAACTCCGAGAAAGGTGTTTCACTTCAAATTTCGGTTGTTCGCTAATCATTCTCCCTAATCAGGTCAGTGACGACATAATGGCGAATCCCCCAATTTTACATAGTCAGATTAACAAAGCGATTAGTCGATCAGAGGCTGAAGGTCTAGGGCATATTTTACACGAACATCAGCGTGACCCACTTTATGCAATTCCTACACTGTTTACGCTTGAAGAGAGTCGAACCTTGTACTCAACTACATGTCCATTAAGATAATTGAACCCGACGAGCGGCGAGATCACAATCTAGAAAACACCTATCGATGTAACACCAAATCGCGAATGAACATCACCTCATATAGATATCCAAGACATAACAGGTAACTGCTGCTAGTTAAAGGTGATGTATTCTCCATTATTTCTTAGGTCCACTCGTTCGGAAACCACGAACTGCGTAGCCTAGCTTTTTGTGACGTTAACCACAGCTCACATTCGTATACTCACAACAACCAAAACATGCTAGAGTCTTGGAAACAAACTATCACCAACCTGATTTTTAAAAAGGGTATCATCATTTTGTCTCCGTTCTGTTCCGTTAAGATCTCGACAGTGTTGAATTACCTTCAAGGTTTGCTTGTGCAAAAATACATTTACCATTATTAGTTCACCCTGCATCGTCTTGCTATCATGTTTCCTCAACACTATTTCCGGTGATTACTTGAGCTATTTATCACTGTGCATATTTCATTCGCATTCGCTCCACCCCTGAAATAACTGTGAAATGTTTGAGAGGGGGAATAGCTTAAAATTTCAATTACTAAAACATAACAAGGAGTTAGTGTGAGTTGAATGACGTTTTCTGCTTGAAAAAGTTATTATATCGTCGGTCCCGAAGGTCCGGATGAGATATTTTAGTCATTCTGCCATTCCACCTTTATTTAATGTTGCTGGTTGCCATAGCAATGGTTGATGTGGTAGCCATGGTGGTGGTTAGGAATTACTTCCAATGAGAGGGTTACCCATTGGTTAGGGTATTCATCGGGGAACGGTGATTCGATTGCGGTGCACTCGCAAAAAGTTGTCGTTTGTCTGTGTGCGTGTGTTTACCTGTGTGTTTGTGTGCGCCGCAGCGTGTGTTGCGGGGTGTGTGCGTGCGTTTGGCGTCCGTCCGTATTTACAAATATCTCCACTTTGAAGTAGCCGGACAGGGGTAAAATTTTGCACATGCTTGAATAGTCACAAAAAACATATTTCTCTCGAAATTAGGTGAGAACTATCAAAATGTTGGGGGCACATTTTGGGGGATTTTTTTCATATTGACAATTTTTCACTATTCCTCGTCCTATGGCCGAATGATTTCAAATTTTGTCGCAATGCTAAAAGGCACAAATTACAACTTTTACTTTGCAATCAACCCAAAATAAATCGAAAACTGTGGATTTTAGGGGGAAACTTGATTTTTGCCAAATTTGGAATTTTTGAAAATCTGTTCCTCATTCTGTGTATTTAGTAGTACTGAAGGACTGATGTCTCAAATTTGAACAGTACAAGTATTCAAAACGAAGGGATTCCCAACATTTATGCTGAAGATTCCTTGGAATTTCCATTAAAAAAAAACATTACTAAAACATAACAAGAGTTAGTGTGAGTTGAATGACGTGTTCTGCTTGACAGAATTATTCCTATTTGTATGCGTTTATCGTAGTGTGAGTGAGGTGCTCCAAAACATTATTGCACTTTCCCACCACATCACTATGGCGCATGTTTCATTCTAAAAAATAAGGATTGCTTGAACAGAGCAAGTGTGTCAATACTACCGTATAGGCATTGAGCCTCAGTGTCGTTGGCTGCAACGGGTTGTTGTCAACCTACGAGGAGGCTTTCTATGGTGTAGGCGAGCAGAGAAATGATATCCCAATACCAAAAGTAAGTGGAAATTGCGGGTCGGTATCCTTTATTCTACAAATCGTTTTAGGAGGGCAGCAACAAATCTCCCCCGCGATCCCCCAAAGAAAATGTTCACTGTAGAAGAGCCTTCCCTGATCTGTCAGGCAATCTTGATGATGTAAGGCGACAGACTTCTCACGCTTCTTGAGGTCCAGAAATCGGCAGAAATATTTTAGAAACACACATTTGCCAGAATTTGTTATACTAACTGCCGGATTGTCGACCAAATGACAACATTTGATGGCGTGCTGTGTGCAATCGTTGTCCCTCTCTGTGTTCTGTATAGTATTTACTTCTGCAATTTGGGCCACATTAATTTTGCTCATCCTGTTCGCCTACATATGGGAGATCACAAATGCGTCAGGAGTACGCTGTTGACAACAATTTAAAAATAATGTTTCGAACTGAAACTGAAACCCGTAACAGGTTATGGGTTGAAAACGATCGACAATTGGAGGAAGCATTGTTTCCACTTGATGTAGGTCAAATGACTCCACTGACACGGACGAATCGTGTGCGTGTTTCCTGTCTTCCTGTAAATGCGTTTACGGTCAAACATTTCTCTCGCACCATATTTCAGTGGTTCTTCTCATTTTTTATTCATTGCAAAAAGGAATTTATGCGTCTATGTAGTTGACTCTGTATGTGTGCCTGTGTATGTATGTTCACCTGTTGGTTCATAAAGCAAACTCGAAGACCCTCAATGTCGTATGATCGTATCCTAATTCTCCACCAGAAGGCCTAAATGAGTATACTGCCAGTATAATGCAGAGGAGTGCGCAGCGGCCTCTCCCCTCCCAACCGAAGTTCAGAGTTGTTTTCCATTTTAGAAAGATTTAGGCACTTCTGTTGAAACTAAAACAAGGTCAGTCTTAATTTGAGGGTCAAGAGGGACCAAGAGGTGCACTGCACAAGCTACTGCCATATACACGTTGACTAATTTTAACCCAAGGAGAACCACCATGAACTGTTGACATAACTGCACACAAATCTGAACTACATATTGACATATCATCATACAAATCTAGACTAATGTATATAATTGACAATTGCACACAGAGAGGGAATTATGTGCCAATTTTAGCACTATCTGATTAGTGAACTCTCTCCTGAACGACGATCGCACGATCACGATCACACTTTTGTGATCGTGATTATGTGACTATGTGGCTGTGTATCCGTTACGGTCATATCAATTGCTTTAAATACTGTCATAAGGATGTACATTCGTGAACAGTTCAGTAAGCCTTGATCCCACTTACACGAATTTGATCACGAATCACCGCGAAGTGGAAATCGTTGTGAATCGTTGCGGCTCGGCCTCCAGAGGTGCATTTTATACGAGACGGAGAATAAATAATTACGACGTTCACGATTTGGTTGCGAACCAATACGACACGACTACGATACGAATACGAAATGTGACGATTCTTTTGCGAATCAGACCGAAAAGCTTACGAATAAAAACGACATGTCACGAGGTATTTACGGACTTTACGAGCGATATTTTGTATCATAAAACATACTCTATACAGAGCACCTCTACTTGGTTTCTAATCTTGCATCATGCCTATTGAAACTTTGATGTAGTGAGAGCAGCTGCTGGTAAGGGGAAGCCTCCTCTTGCCGGCTGCGGTTCTCGTTCTGCAAGGAATTACGGACGACGAACACAAGGCGTCCAAAGAAACGCACTGTTGTGAGTGAAACCTTGCTGTACTTAGGCCAGAGTATGACAGTATGAAATTTATGACTGAATGGCTCGAGAAGACATCAGGGGCGATAAAAAACTCTCTCCGTGTTCCTCCCGAGCTGTTCCATGAGGGGGCGCAAACGTCTCCGCCCCGCCTGGAGAAGCAGCACCTTCAGCGGAGGCCTTAGAGCCAGACATCCGACTTGCTAGCCACTGCGTTATATGGCAACTGGTGATTCATACAAGACCCTACAGTTTGGATTCAGAGTTGCTAGCAGCATACACAATAGGCAAGATAGGCCAGGAGACTTGTGCGGCAATAATAAGCGAATTGTTAGCACTCGGTTATGCCCTGCCTGAGAACCCCCTGAAGCCTTGCGAGAGGTCGCCCACATGAGTTCCACGCTGGAACTTTCAACCACACCATCGGAGCTTTGGATGGTAAGCACCTCGCCATTCGGGTCTCCAACGGAGGTTCATTCTATAACAATTACAAGGGGTTCCATTCATTGTTATCTTATCCCTTGTTGGACGCCAACTACAAGGTCTTATATCGGACATTGGCGCCAACGGCAGTTAAGACGGGGGAATATTAAAAAAAAAAACAAAATGTGGAATACATGAAGCTCTGGATTCGGAAAATGCCGGCATCCCTGTAACAGAAGTTCTTGTACAGAATGACCATTGCCATACCATTATTCTTCGTGGGGGATGACTATTCGAACTGCGCACCTGGTTGATGAAGCCCTACCCCCACCGATCCATGCTCACGAGGAACGCATATTCACCTCATGAGTATCCAGGGTATCGGAGGGGCGCGAGAAACGCCTCGGAATTCTGGTGACAGGTAATTATTATCTGATTATTTGGTTTCTGTCATTTGGCTGGCATGTAGGAGCAACTGTTTTACAACAATTACTCCCTTCATTATTCCAACATAATGGTTCGAGTATAGATATAGACTGCAAATAGTCTAGCACTTTAACTTTCCTGGCTCAAACCAGAGGTGGCGACTCGAGTCCCGCGTTCCGTAACTTGGGACTTGATTTTGCAATTTTCGAATTGACTGATCATGGTCGTCGATATCGGTCCGTTTCTTGTAGAGTTTGGTCTCTCTGTAGATGGAGGCACAGGAAACATCAGCGGAGTGCTTGCACAGGTGTACCCGGGGCTGTTCGGGGTTGTGGTTGAAGCGTGGCGTAGCTGAATACCGTGTGGAGGTTGTTGGAAAACCAGTGAACGGTGCTACGGCGGAGATGCCAGTGTCCGGGGCATAATAGGGGACTTGCAGGGTGCCGGCATGGTATTCTGGTGAGTAAAGTGTTTGCGCGGCGGGCTGCTGCTTGAGGTGGGTATAGCTGGGGCGGAGGAGGTTAGCTCAGTGTACATTTTTGGCCTCTGGTATTATCCTGGGGTCCAAGGTTAATTGCCTCGGATGCTGATGTCCACCCAGTCGTCTTCTTGATTTTTTGCTGTGGATAAGTACAGACGAATGATGGACTTCTCTCCATGTGGAGTCATGGGAGGCACATGGGCGCTTCTGCTGCCCGGTCTGCACGTTCAGGAGCTGAAACACACTTGATATA
Source organism: Sclerodactyla briareus (assembly GCA_026419785.1). Lineage (NCBI taxonomy): Eukaryota > Metazoa > Echinodermata > Holothuroidea > Dendrochirotida > Sclerodactylidae > Sclerodactyla > Sclerodactyla briareus. The sequence continues at coordinate 111,775 of JAODTK010005730.1, forward strand.
AGTATGATATATGCGTAATATGATTACTGGTAAGATTCGTAAAGATATTCTATTTGTCTACCATTGCCGATATGGACCACTTTAAAATAAGTTATATTTATTACATATTGAAAACTTTGAGCAAACGCATTGTTGCTCGGATGCGTACAATAAACGTCAATATACTCACCTATACTACCTCGGTTGCGGCAGCTGTGGTGGCAGCGCTTGGTTTCCTCGGAGCCTTCCCGTTTTGTAATCATCACCAACAAATAGCTTCTAGAGGGTTTTTATTTTAGGGTATTTACGGTAGTCCGTCCCGGATCCCGATCCACAAAGTTCCAAGCCCGTCTCTCACTATGAGTCATACAGTCACAGACAAATAACGGATGCCAGTTCGCAATATTTGAAATTTGCGAAATTTTTGGTAACTCTGCATTGTTTGTAAACTTGTGAAGTCACCAGATTGCAGACCAATGGAAATTTTTCACAATGAAGTTTGAAGACTTCTCTTTACTGCCAGCGAATAATTAGCATACTTTCGTTAATATTTTCAATGTTGAATTTGTGGCCGGGCCCGACTTGAGCTCCCTGATTTTCACATACCTCGTTCGCATACCATTGGAAAATGTTCTAAGCTGGTCACCTGGAAAATTTCGAATTAATTATTTAATTGTTTAATTTCATAAAACTTGTGACAGTCAGGCGCTGGTCCACTCCAATGCACACGGAGGTTTAAAAAAAGTCGAGAAATGACACAGATACTATGGGGGAGGTGTTAGCCCCAATCGAAGAGCGGTCAAAGCAGTCCCATTCACGAGAAACTGAAAACCAAAACGTGGTGACGTGCGAAGGGAGTGGCTGGAGAATCTGTGTAACAATGTAGGGGTTAGGGTAGAGAAAGCCCCCTTTCCTAGATGCCCACCCTTGAAAGTTGCCCCCCCTTCCCCCAAGTCCCGGCAGCGAGCGGTGAACATCCATGTCCCGTGCTGCCAACGAAACACAATGTTTAAAAAACGATCAAGATACTCTTGTGGTGGATAATAAACAATACTCTATTCTTAGAACGCCAATATATCTTTTCCATTTTTTGGTTTGGGAAGCACTTGTCTATATAACGCCCACCAAAATAGCTCTTTCTCTTCTACTACTACTTCATCATCACGCACGTATACACGTACACAATGCCGAGTCAGTATGCGATATGTATTGAATTGAGATAGGCTGGGCATTACTGGTGACCATGTGACAGCGGGTGTTCTGTGCATTGATTGGTCCATACACTATGTGGATGGGCATCTCTGGAGCAGCTCTTTCAAGGTCTCAGCTGAAAGCGCAGCCATAAGTGGTTTCCACACCGAAAAGGTGGCTACTTACATGAACAAGGAGGGCAGTGACTCCTGCTTCTCAGTCATCGGGGCCCTCTTGTAGTCCTGGTCCTTATAAACTTTTAGCTTCTTGTTGAAGAAACACGCATTCGCTCCCGGGTATACATTCACCAAGTTCACTATCGTTTGTCGTCAGTGAAGGTATAGGTAGGGGCCCGGGTTTTCTTTTTCTTTGGTCCCATCGTTCTAGCGAACAATCATCCATGTGTAGAGCGTGAATCATCACTCTCATGATATGTCTCTTCGTCGGGCTGTGTCTCGACCACCTAACAGCCCACTGATCATGAGCTTCTTGCTCCTCCCGCAGTGTCTCCTCTGGGGCCTGTGATTTTTAGCGATAGTTAGTACTAAACAACATGGACTAGCGTTTTCATGTTGGGGTTCGCGCGTGTCTTGTTGGCGTCATCACGTGATCGTACCTGCTTGGCAAGTTTTTAACCGGGTCGTAGTGTTCGGCAAAGTCCGCAAACCCTCTTTATTGAGTCGCATTGTCGCATGCGTTCGTGAATTGATATTCGTCGCCAGTCGTATCAGTGCGTGAAACCAGATTCTAAAGATTTTGCAGCGAAGCACTTTGTTTCGTGATGACACTTACTTTTTTGGGCTTTGATCGCTACCATTTCGTATTTGCTTCGATCTTTACTATGTCGTAATCTCTTTGCCTCTACTCGGAACTGTCGCGACCCTTCGTTGATCAACTAGTTCGGCGACGAGACCGATATGGTTACGAACTATTACATTCATTACGAAAGCCCTTACGACAGTGTACGACCAGTTGCGACCATATTGCGATGTTCACGGAATCATAATGTTCCGTAATGCTTCGTGGAAGTTTCGAAAATTCCAAAACTGAAGTCACGACAAGTACACATACTAGGCTTGTACAAAGGGCCCCCGCGAAATATTTACGACTCTGAACAAATACATTACTATATTTGGCAGACGTTTAGGAACAATTACGAGATAACACGAATCGAGTTCGCGTTGATTCGTGATCAAATTCGCGTAAGTGATCAACGACACAATTCTCGTCTGTTGCTTATTCTTCCTTTTCAAAAGTGGTTCGTCACCTCATGTACCTACTTGCGCTACTTACTTATCGTCACAAAATATGCCGGTCTGCTATGAATACGCAACAGTCTTATAGGGCATTACTCGGCATGTACCATTCAGGCTAATGCCGCTATGCAGCATAGTAGGTCTCGACCGGGAAGTGGATTTCCTCGACATCTGAGGGACGCCCGAAATCGTATTGGAATCTACGCGTGCCCAATAGCTCGCGTCGCCTAGTAGTCACAAAAACGACACACAGCTTTAAATACCGAGCCTTAACGCAGTTAATGACTTGCAGTGCTACCACTAGGGCTCACTCATACTTTACGAACCTTAGTACACACAAACCCCCCCCCCCCAGTTTTTAAATGGGGCTCTAGGTGTGTTCCAATGCCCTAGTCCATTACACACCCCTTCCAGTTGCTCACTTCATCCCTTGCTTGCAAATCTACTATAATTGGTTTAACTGTATTCTGTAAAGTTTGCAGATTACCGACACTAGTAATTCAATAATAATTCTTGAAGAAAAACACACACCAGCTCGTTCACGTCAAGGAAAACCAGCATTTCAATTCTCACGCCTATTCCAACACTTGAATATGACCTTCATTATTGAATTCGGCAGTACCATTTAAGGAGTACAAACTTGGTTGTTTTTGTGTTATCGAGCTTCCCCTCACTAATTCGCACCACTATCCACCTCAGCTACTTTTGATAATACGCGAGGGTTAAACGGAAATGTGAACAATGCATCCATCTGTCTGTGCAAAGGGGTGACTGTAAAGAGAGGACTTGACAGTAAAGCAGGCACAGTCTTTTTATGGCTCCGCGACGACTGACTGGAAAATTTTACTTGTCAGATATAGCGATAGAGTGTTTAAACTGATCACTGCACTATATGGGTGCAGATAATGAAATATTTTGACGCAGGGATACTCTCCTGTGGAGTCTCCTCAATTTTCAGAAGCCTAATATTAGCCAAAAGCATGCCTGGGAATCAATACAGCCAGTGGCGTTATCTGGTATACCAGGGCTGATTATGAAAGGAAACTGATAAATAATGATACCAATACTTCACGCGAAATCGTTTAACAATCGCGCCAGTGTTTTACGTAGTTCAGTATCCCAGTCCATTCACCCACTGTTATCTCTCTGCCGTGCTCACGTGCTATACATATCCAACTTATCAGAGATGGAAGAGGTAGTAAGGAGGACACAGAGTGCGCACCAGAGACAGACCGTCAGGATCATTACTAGAGTCTCGGCCCAATGAGCGTTCACTTCGGTTATGGGGTCGGTCAACATACAAATACCAATGGCTACAGTTACAAGCGGATCGTAAAATCCTATTCTCGTGTTGCCATGATGATAATTTCCTTCACTGATATTCTAGATAGATAAACAATAGCATTGCTTGTCAAAACATTTCCATCAGATCACTACAGAGATTTAAGGCTGATTGCTGAAATGCAGTCAAGCTGAAGCAAGTCATCAAACAGTCGACGTCTCCGAGGAGGTTCGAATGGAGAATGGAGCTGCTTTCAACTAATACAGATTAGGAGTTAAGTTTATGTTAGTGTAGTTGGTTGGTGTGGTTCGGTTTAGTTTGTTTAGGGATAAAGGGTCAGGGAAGAACAGCATCCTCAAGGAAGACCCTGAAGCCACAACCACCCCAAAAGAGAAGGAAAAACCCAGATGCCCAAATAATTCGCCCACAATTCTTGTGCTTTGCTTCTTCTGCTTCTGCTTTCAAACTGTTAAAAACCCCCTTTCGGGCTACACAACGAGGGTGTTGGTACGCAGCGCAGCGGTGCTAGCAACAATAATGACTGGATAATCTCGGCTAAGACCTCACGATTACGGCTCTTCTGTAACGTTAAGAGGAAGATCATTCCAGTCTGAATAGGCCTGGGATAGAAACTATATCGAAAAGCGAGTAATTTGTGTGGAATTTGCATGTTACGACCACTTCTCCCGGGTCTAAAAAGGGGGGTATTTTCCTAATGGAACGGCCCACCAAGCCATTGGTAATTTGGTGGAACAAAACTCGTCTGGCCATTTTCGTCTTACAGGACAAATGTTCCCATCCCAGGTTTTGGAGGGTTTCCGGAACACTGGATCTCCTCGGAAGTCACGAGGGCAAGCGCGGCGATCATGGGGGGGGGGGGGGCGAGGGGGGGCGAGGGGGGGGGCGAGGGGGCGCGAGGGGGGGCGAGGGGGGGCGAGGGGGGACGGGTTCCCCCCCCAATATTTGGGTTGGTGGGACGCAAGTATGTGGTCCCCAACACCCCAATATTTGAGTCGGCTGCTATTCCGCTGACACGTATCCGACATATCCAGCAGCGCAAAACCCGTGTTTAAAACAAATGCATGATGACCGAAATGATAAAGTTGAGTGAATCTTGTGCTCATTCTCGAAATTTGGCGCGCTACGCGCGCGGGTAATTTGATGTACCGGTAGTGTTTCAGAATATGGTGTGCCTTAAGCAGACATATGATATTCCTTAGCGAACAAGCGCAACTAAAACGGGTTGGTAGCTGCGGGCAAATATGCAATAGGTGTAGGATCAGTCAGTTAAACTGATTGGGAACACTTTTTGAATCACTATAATCACTTCACATACATACCACTAAAATTTCCTCTTGTTGCTAAAACAAAAAATCTTAATCTGGTAAATCATGCCAATGAACAATTGAAATACCCATGCAGACTACACCAACATGTGGAAACATTTCAATCTATGAGTGTGTGATGTGTGACAGACAAATCATCTACCCTGAACAATGAGTTTTATTGTAGAACTAGACTGCTTACCTAGACCTGCTGACAGATAAGATAAACACTTGCTACAAGTAAGGGACTGGTGATTTGTAAAACAAACCTCTCTCACAGAGAGCTCAATGAGGATGGCTCTGGGAAATTGGGGTCATAAGTGAATTATTTGAAATCTAATCACACTATGCAAACAAAATGTACCTCAGCCTAGTTCAGTAGCATGCTAATCCACCCACCAAGTTTCGGTCTGATCGCATATGGTACGGTTTAGGAAGTTATGAGTGAACGTCGACGAACAGAGGACGAACGAACTGACCTAACGAAGAACTGGACATGATGACTTGTAGAGCTGCTCGCCCGCAGCTAAAAAATCCTGAAATTTACTCTGGGCTCTCTTCCAATCCCTTATCGTTTGCATAAGACTGGCTTTACCAGGCTTGGTTGTTGGTCCGTCGGTGGGACGTTGCGATTTTCCAGATAGGGGACCAGTTAGTTAAATAAACAAACAAATAACATACAAATCGCTATATTGAGGTGAATAGGGGGGTGAGGCGACGGTGGTTGGGTTCTAACCACCTGGCGTGAGATCGTGAGTGATTCTCTTTTTTTGTATTCATGGGTGCGAGCACTTGTTGAGACGTTGGGGTGCACGGTGCACACTTTATCAATATGAGGACACACGGTGCGGCATCGAAAATGCGGTCAGGGAAAGCCACATAAATTGCGTGTCAAAAAGGAATGATTCAAAATTCAAGCGAAAGAAAGAAAAAGAAACAAAGAAAAGGCTCGAAGTCCAACTATGTTTTTTTTCTGGAATTTCGATGTGGAATGCCCAAGATTGTAAACTGTGTTGTTTTTAAGGAGGTTGAGGCGACTAAAGATAAGTCTACCACCTGGCGGGACATGTGATTATATTTCGTGTTGGCATATATATGGGTATTTGCAAATGTTAAAAATGATGAGATTCGGCAATCAATTATGGGTGCGACCAATTGGTTGAAAAGGCGTGCGTGCACAGTGACATACTAAGGAGAAGGCACACGGTGCGGGTGGAAACACCTTAAAATAGCCGTCGAAGATTCGGCCAGGGATCATCACAAAATCGTGCAAAGACATGAATTTAAAAATCGGGGAAGTAAGTTTATATCCAAAGGATGCAGGGACTCGCGATGGAATGTCGAAAAGTGTGAATTTTTTACCTCTGGCTATACTCATTTGGCCACCGGGTCTATCCCCGATTGGAAGAGTCCCTCCCAATTGCGCTATGACGCACAAAGAAGAATGAAAATGGGGGCCGTTATTCTTATCCAAGTAATCTTTGAGTAAAAAACTCCCATCTAAGTGATAGGTCAGAGATCGACGGGTCCGTACACGTCGATCAAATTGGGTGCTGCAAAATCCGCGCTCCACGCGAACGTAGTGGTTGTTCCACGACCATTTCATTGATCCTTTCATGATGTAACCTCATTGCATTGTATTTTCAGGAATGTCAATGCAGCACCCCAACGCAAAACTAGGAAATCGATCCCTAAGGCGATAAGTTTTTGGAGAATCTTTCCTAAAATGAAATTGTTATCAATTTTAGGAATGCTGCTTACTGTCCCATAAGGCACGGGAAGTGACTCGTTTCCTGCATCTAGGGGGTCTAACGAACGAAAATTTTCTTGTACGCTAGCGCAAACCTGTGGTGGCGCTCCGCTTAGTTAGTATAGCTTGTCGCCCGCCCCACCCTGGTCACGAGTCACAAAACGGGCCGCTGTACTCAAGTTTGTCGTGTTCGGAAACCTTATCAGGGTCCCAACATATGAGTCAGCATATTCAAGGTTAGAGCGACACAGGGAAAAATAGGCCAATTCTCGAAGGGGGGGATACAAGAACGTAAATTCCTATTAAAAAAATCAAGAATTATACTCGCCTTTGAACAGATCTTGTCAATATGAGAAGGACAAGCGCACAAAAACATCCACCCAGATTACGATTGTGTGCTTGATACACTCAAGAAAGTTGCAATAACATGGTGTAAAAAAGACGATTTCTTTGTTTTTTTTTGCCCCACCACCGCTGTGAAGACATAACAAAATCAGGACTGTTCTTGACGCATTCCACATTTCCAAGGACAGAACAAATCTTCGGGAGACATTCCACTCAAAATAACTCTCTGCGGAAAAATATTCACGATTGTCAAATCTACAGCGTTTGCCAAAAAGCTAGAGACAATGACCCCATTGTGGGTTACTGTTGAAAACTCAAAGAGGGAGATCGCATGCACGAATCAAGTTCACCATTGGCGAGTAGGTAACAAAACATCAAGCAAAAAACATGTTTTGCTGATTCAGATTCAGGTTGATTTATTAATTGAGATTAAGAGAGACCAAACACTTCACATATTTGCCAGTGTGGTTTTTCTAGTATTCAGAGCTCCAACATAATCAAAATTGGCCGTTAGCCCTCAGTATGATGAGGAAGAATCCCACTGTTTTTTTTTAACCTCTTTGGGCTCACTCTCGGGGCATTTGATCGAAAATACGTCCAGTCAGCAAAATTTCCAGCTACTCTTGCACTTTTGCTTTCCCTTCTACGGATCTGCCCATATTTCCTCGAACTGTTCTCATATTTTACTCGAATTTTTTCCAGATTTTTCTTTTGGGGGGCAGGTGCTGAAAAACTGTTAATTACTTTGCAGGTGGAAGAATCTTTGTGTATATACACAGAGTGCTGACACCGTGCGAGCAAAACAAAATGGAGCTGTGACAAATTAGTGAATCGAGACGTCGTGACGTCATGCACCAGTGCTCTGTATTGATTCTAATACTTTTCGGCGGGGTGAAGTTAAAGCACAGTGTTCAATACACTACCATTTGCTATTATTATGGAGTATGGCATTCCGAATAGGAAAATTGTAACAAGAGGGCAATCTCCCCCATTATCTCGTCGGCAAAAGTTCAGTCTTCAGAAGTTCTGAACCTTCAGAATATTATACTGCATGTAATAGCATGAATAGCAGCACAAAACCAGCAGATGGGCAAATAAGTGCCGTTGGCAGGTGCGGTTCTAGATTCTGGTGTGAGCTTCCTTGGTCAAGTCGTCTACGATGGACTTGGTGAGTTTGAAATGAAGCTTTTAGTTGAGGTGTCAGCGCTTTCGGCTGAAAGAAGATCCATTCCGAGCCAGTGAATGAGTACAGCAAGTATGTGTAGCAGTCTTTCCAAATTATTCAGGATAGGTTAAATTCTTCCCGGTCATTTAGAGGAAAGAAGGATGAGAGGGGGGGTGGGGGTGGGGGGTGGGCCTCTTAATTTATGGGGGACTTCATAGAAGCAGGCTAGGCTTCCCCATACATACCTCAATCACTCATTACCGCAATGTCATTTTGGGTCTACTAATTTCGCGATTATTCAATTTAATTCCAACTTTACTGGATTTTAGGGGCAAGTTCCACTATTTCTTCTTGCTTGCACCACGTTGGAGGGGGACCATACAGTTTATTGAGGAGCAATACCCAGTAAACTTTGCTTACCTTCATGAGAATGGACAAGCGGGATTGCTCACGTTGAGCAATTGAAGTTGGTACTTTAAGGGGTAGCTTTATGTGGGGATTAGTTGGGGGTGGTGTAGGGACTCATCTATTGTTATAATCGTAGTGGAAGTATCCCTTGTTCTCTTGGTTTCCTATGCATATTGCATTCTATCTTGTTGTTTGTTACATTAGGCACTGCTGCAGTGTTACTGCATGGTGATCTATTCTGTTCATTAAGTGTATGCTTGGTGGGCTATACTATAGATAGTGCAGTATTGTGCTTACTGTTGTGTCCTATGCTGCTGCAGTGGAGGAGGTAGAGGATTTAGGTCTGTAGTAGTTCAGGTCAGTTACAGCACCAACCTTGAAGATGTTCAGTTCTTTAGTTTTCTTCTTATTTTATATATTATATATTGATGTGTCTGCCCCGCCCGCCAGGCTCTACAACCTATTCGGACCTTATCTAAAGTACACTTCGTCTGAGCAATTTATAACATTTAAATTAATTTGGCTTGTATTTTCATGGATTCCTCTGTAAAAATATCCCCGTTTTTTTATGAGATTTCATCCGGTGACAGTATGTCTGGAGGTGTTTGTGCTAGTTTCAAGCAGCCATCAGCGGGAAACATCACTGGTCAGACTCAGAGTATGAGAAATTCGACGATGCCATGCTGGGCGGGTTCTTAGCTTCAAAACGGGAGGATGGAGTTGACCTGGTAATTACTTGCTCAGGGCTAGGAAGAGAGTGTGAGTGAAGGTTACCGAGTGCCATTTTATTCAATACAGTATCATTTTGACTAGGCCTAACAAGTTAAGATAAGGAGTACAGATACATCATGTTAGGTTCAACTAAATAGCTAGGCATAGCTATAATCGTTAAAAAGCCTGGCCTAGGCTAGTAGAAGTATGACTGTTGCTTAAAAAGGTAATTCCCACTGCTAGCTGTAAGTTTAGGCCTATATATCGTGTATAGCCACCTGGCTGTATGAGATTAATGTTAGGAATTAGGGGAGGGCGATTAGGGTCAGATCCAATTCGGATGATAATACCAAATCGCAATTCGTATCGTCACCAGCACTAAAGCTAACCACAGATCCTCACGAAAACGTTTGCGAGTTGCACCTCACTGCTGGACCACCCAACAAACATGGGCCACCCCACCAAGGGGACCCCTCAGTGGATAGTCCAAACCAACCTTATTGTTACCATAGCAATGTGATATGGCAACTTAACGTATATTATAGGCAAAGTTGAACATTAGTGAAATGACACAATATCTCATTCTGGGCCCTTCGGACCGATGAGATAAAAAAATGGCCATGCACGGCTGATATCGATTGATTAATTGATGAATGATGTAATTAAGAGCTTGTTCCAATTGAATTTCACTGTTTGATTCCAATTCTTGCTCCAAAAAATGATATTTGGTTCGAAATGGGGCCAATTAGGTTCCCAAATCCAATTCCAGATACTATAATTCCAAACTTATCGTTACCAACACCTTATAACGGCCTGATCCTATAACCCTAACCCTACCCTAATTCGTATCTAGTACAGTATAACACGATACTACATCCAGTTACACAGGGTTATACCCATAAACTGTACAATCGTACCGCTAATAGTTAGGGTAGCCAGTCGTAGCGTGATAAGCCGATGTTACACCCGCACCCGCCCTAGGAGTTCTCCAGCTCCAGGTTTGTCTTGCTCCAATTTGAATGATGTGGTAACTTACTCACTTTATCCACATGCTACCTCTACCCCCCCCCCCCCAACGCAGTCATGCCTGGTCTAGTCCAGGGGGTGGTATTAAATGAGGGGTTCTCTCTCAAGTTCCAACAGGATATCACATCACAAAGTAAAGTTGAAATCTGTGTTTTGCGACTTGTCTATCACAAAGCACTTATGAACCATTCAGTCTTCCAGTCGCCAGATATTTTTTAGAAAAACTTGACAATTGGCCAAAAAAATAGTTTCTCTAAATTGAAATGTGTTGGCAGTGTGCCGAGATGGCAAGGGAACAGTCATAGTTTGTTATCACCCTGCATTGTTGGGAACCATATCAACTATTTGGGTATCGTATAATTCATCCGAACATCTTGAACAACAGGCGGAAATGGGACAAAAAATGACCTTTTTTCCGAAAATGGATTTTCATTCCCCTTATGTTCACTGAATTCATGATTTTGAATGAAGTGTCCAATTTGAAGAGTAAAAAAGGGTTTGCACTATTTAGAGGGTGCAAAATTTGAACCATGTCGGCCACATCAAAGTGGAGTATGTGCGAAAAACCATAAAAAATATGACTGACACGCAAACGCACGAACAACCACACACAGACACAAACACGACACTTTTGACGGGTCCACCTAATTGCTGGGACCACCAAACACCCATGGGCACCCCACATAGGGTACCCATCGTGGATGTTCTTAACCAACCACTATCGTTACCTAGCAACCATTGCTATGGCGGACCACCAACAATATCCTTTATATAGGTGAAATGGTGAAGTGACTACAATATCTCGTCGGGCCCTTCGGGACCGATAGGATAATAGGGGGTAATCAACGGTACGAGCGTGTTTTATCCGCTGGATAATGCACGGCCGGGGTTTTTTATTTCAAGCGATACATGAGGGGCGCAGCTCGAGTGTATCCAGCGATAGAATTAACCACCAGGAAGTGCATTATGAGGGATAAAAACACAATCGGCCGCAAATTAACCCCGATCATTTATTACAATGGAATAAAGTGTGAATTATTGCAAAACAACAAATGACCCAGGGTTCACCACGTTATAATGAATTAGCGAAAAGGTCGTGTCATGCTTCAAAGAAATTAACAACAACCGAACGCGCGTCTCTCAAATTTATCTGGAAATATAAGAATGCACAAAGACGAACTTGACGGGGATTTTTGGCCCTGTCAAGTGTCAACGCTAGGGAGGGTCTCAAACAATTCCGACAGAACTCCGTCAAGACGGAGTCGATTTCGTCAATCTTGCACAAAAACAAGGAGATTGTCCGAAGATTTCCAGTTCATTTGGCCATGCTGATTTGCTTACGAAAAAGATTCTCAGGCGATCAAAGAGGAAAACACAAAGACCAAAATTTGGGCACCAAGTAGTGGCGGCAAGGGACATCTTGATAGCCTCATGGAGGAATTGGGCAATGAGGATATCTCTGAATTTGTGGCATCACAGCGAAGGGCTCCAGCCAGACTCGGGAAATGAAGGAAATAAAGGGCGGATGGAAACTCTATCTATAGGTCGACAAAGTTGTTCATGATTCAGATCGGTGGTATTACAGATTAATGACTAAGACTTGGCGAAATCCACTTAGTTTTCTAGTGTAACTAACTGCCATCCTCTGGAGGCTGCATTATCCTTTATACACGTTCAACGTCCACGTTGTATGTTTATATTTGTGTTATATCAATGATAACTAAGAGTGGATACCGCTCCCCCGAATCCACTTGATATTATATGCTCACTTGCATAGTCGCAAATCGCGGGAAGTCGATTACATTCACGCTGCAGGTTATTCCTCATCGAATCCAGTAAAACAGTTACTTCACTCCATTTTCCACAGCATAGCAAAACATCATTTTATATCAACTTGTACTGCTGATTCGATTCGGTTGCCTTGGATATTTTGTGGCCTCATCTTCCGTATACTTGCATTTCCTAATTTCTGAACTTGGCCAAATATTTTTATTCACATTTTTCACCCCCTCTCTATTTGCCTCCCATAACATGGGGAATTGCATGCTTCCTACTGTTCCTAATTTGACAATTCCTCACTTATATATCATGTATGCATGGGTTCATATACTTTTCCAGACACGCTAACACAGAATGGGTGTCATTAGGAAATACAGCCAAGTCAATAATTTGGCAAGAGCCTTTACTTCCAAGTGCCAATTAACAAACATCCGGCCACCCTCAAATGTAGAAAATACAATATATTTACTGTCCTGAATGTAGGGCACGTACTGTTAGTACGTTTCGGAAAGAATTCATCAATATTCATTGTACCATGCAGACAAAGGGCCAATATTTAAACTCCACTACACCATCTTACCCCCTGCATCCGTGTGAAAAGCATGGATCTGCCCATAGGAAACACAATGCTTCTGGGGGTACATACAGAAAACAACTGGTTTGTATTCAGCTTGTTGATTCCGTGACGAAGTCAGAAGAATCTATTCAGTCAGACAGTGTGTTTGTATGTATGGGGTTACGTAAACGCTGACTTGTGAAACACGATAAATCGACCCCACCTGGATGGATGAAGCTCATACTTGAGTGTGTTCCTCAGATGAGTACAGAACCCCATTGTTTGGGGGGGGGGTCAGTCCCGAGGTCATCTGAGGTCCACCAGAAGTCAGTCTGAAAACCTTGTGGAAAAGATAAGTCCAGAATGGTTTGGTCAGATCAAGTTGGAATTGTGTGTGTAGCTTCTTATGGAGAGTACAGGAACCCTGTTGATTTTGGTCTAAGTCGGGGTGAAAAAAATTTTGGGGTCGAAACATCGAAAAACTGTGAAAAGTCATATTTTCGGGCCAATTTGTGGCTTGTTAACATGATAACCGACTCACGGGATTGAATGAAGCCCCCTACTTGGTATGTGTGATCCCCATGATGGATTACATGAACCCTATTGTTTGGGGTCAGTCAGAGGTCACCTGTTGGTCAAAGTTAATGTCAGAAAACCTCGACATTTAGCGTGGAGCTTTCCTTATCAAGAGTATAGGAACCTCTTTGGTTGGGTTGGGGGAAAATGGAAAATTCTGTCAAATCTTATGTTGCCCGTAATGACCTGGCTACAATCTCCCATGTGTCCTGTGTTGGTATGGGTTGTAAGGAATCACTAAGCCTTTGGCTTTCTGGTCGAGATAGGCTTGCCTGAATTGATTTATTGCATTTTTCGGCTATTTTAGAACAAGCTGAATCCAGAAATCGAGAGTTCCAACTTTTTCGGACATGGTTTCGCGGCCCATTTTGGATTTCAAATTGCTGACCATTCTCGTATAGGAAAGTGATCATTAACTCTCCCCTATCATGGTGTCTACAGGGCTGTTGTATAAGTGACCAGTTAGTTAGTTAGTTAATTTATTTATATTTAGTTCACGAAAACAGAAAATCATTACGAAAAGCGAGACGGAAGTACAGACAAACGACATGAAATGATACAACATACGATTTCGTAAAACGACGAAGAGCCTCAAATTCGCACAAATACATGCAAAAGAAAAGGAAAAAAACAGAAAACTCAGGGTCTCGAAAAATAATTAACAACAGCGAATGCCAGCTCGCAAACATGTGATGGGTCACTTTCCAAGTAAATGATGAATGTTATCAAAGTTAATTTTTGTTTCATTTCTTCTATATTTTGAGTGAACTGACAGTAACATAATGACTAGTGACTCAAGCAGTCTGAATTTCTCCACAAGAGCAGAGACAGTCATTCAACGAGCGGGTGCCCATCTGCCACGACTCAATGCTGAATCTGGTGGAATCCATACGTAATTAGTTGGGTTCCTTGAAAGAGGCATTAGAAATAAATAGGTGTAAAAACTGACAAATCCAGGTTAAGCTCCAAATATAACTGTTTCCACAGTCGGATTGCAGGAATATTCTTCCGTTTGTATATCATGCATTTACAATATTTTCTGATCCTAATATTACGTCGAAATAATGAACGTTATGTGTTCAATGAGGGAGCCTGAATTTTACACGGCGATGAAGGAATCGTTCGACCATTTCACGTCGATTCCCCAAATACGGGACAAGAATTTTTCTGAATTCTTATTTTGCCGTCACCGACGGACATTCAAACTCTAATAGACAAAGGTCATTTGGTGACGATATACTAACACGTGAATAGGGATTTAACTAAGGGACGATATGTCACCGCCAAGTACCAGCCACTATATAACCCATGCCTCACAACGTACGAGATACAAGACATAAGAGCAGCATCCAAGACCTTCCAAGTTTTTTGTTTCGCCTGAATGAAATTCAGGAAGAGACTGTGAGCACTCTGGCGTGTGTTATGGGGGTGGTGTGTGCGTGTTATGTTCACACTTTTCCGTTAGCAGATTGTCTAACAAACGTAGGCCTATTATGACATATTTTGTGTGTGCCCGGGAGTCTGATGATTGATGAGATTTTAGGCAGCCAAGTTCATTAATTAAGTTGGGTAATTAGTTTAGTTTATGAATTTCATCGTGAACATTTTCTGGATCTTCTGAGGTGTTGATGTTCATGATTGGATTGAATTCCATAATATAATAGCTCCTGTTAAAATGAAGCAATGAGGAAAGAAAACCAAAGCTCCTGTGACAATATACGGCGGTATAAGCTGACCCACAAGCAAACCCTCTCTTACCAACCAGTTTGATTAGGATGATTAGACCTACAAAAAATACTGTACATTTTCCTTTTCTCTCTCTTACTTGGGGGAGTAGCAGGGTTAATATGGAAAATAATGTGTTGTTCGTGGACAGACGATGGTACGCAGAACTAGTTGGTTGGTGTGTAGTGAATAATATAAACCACCGACTCGCGCGCAGGCGAGACACTTTTGGCTATCGCCTTGTAGTTAAAGAGGCAGATATGTCATCACATCACTTTTTGTTAGCGAAATGTTTCTTCACCAGACGTGGAGGCCTTTCCGTCTTGGGTGACGACGGTACCCAGGTACGTATATTCCTCACAATTTTCTATCGTAAGGTCGTAACAGTTAATGGGGATCGATCTACAGAATTGCCCCTCACAAACCATTAATTTTGTTTTTCATGATTTGTAACCGCTACCGAAGACATCACAAAAATCGGACCAAAATTCTCATTTTCTGAGTTAGCGCTCCCTATACGTTGGCGAACAGGACGATGTCGTCCTAAGCAGGAGGCAGTGAAGCCAACCTAGAAACCTTCGTTTGGGAAAGGCTGGCTTAATCTACAGACAAACGATAAATCGTACAAGGTAAATAACCAACAATAACCGGCGGAGATCCTGGCCGTAGACTTAGAGTACCGCCACAATTACTGCTTCCACAGTTACCATTCGAGAATCCATATAAAGCAGCGGAACTGCCATAACCAGGGAGCGCACACCCCATATTCCGCAGGGTCATCATAACGTTATACGGGGGAACCTATCTATGCTTCACTGAAATCCACAAATATTGAAAAGGCTGACTCTTACGAGACATGGCATAATCACACAACAAAACCTGAGTGACAACATATGTTCAACACAGCCTAGCCCCTGTGCACCAGCCGGTTCACGACTAGGTTTGAACCACAAGTCCAGGCGTCTGTATAAAATCGGTCATATGATTTTGCGAAGGCTTCACAACTGAGATCCAAGATAGTCATCGCAACTTGATTAGACCCGTTCTTGTGTAGAACGTTTAAAACGCGAGAAGCACTATTAGCAGGGATTGCCTGAATAGAAGAAGACACATGTGAAAAGGGGTGCCATGAAACAACCAGGAAGGTGACATAATGAAGTACACCAGGGCAAATTCCAGACGGGTCGCCAGATCGGGGTGGGGGTTTCATAGCGCATACGGCTTCGTTCACTCTTGTGGCGTGATCTGACTGTCAGTAAGTGGCACATACATATTCCCGGATCAACCAAAATCGGCGATTCTACACATTACCGGGGGGTTCTGCAAATTTCAAAAGCACTTTGAACTCGTCGTCATTGCGTTTCCCGTTGTCACAAACGGCGGTAAGAATGTTCCAGACCAATCGATTTTCTGCCAAATTACCTTGAGTCATGTGATTTCAGTAGGTTCCCCCAGCTGGTAAACACGGTCCCATCGACACTATCAATACATTGCGAATAGGTCCCGACATACTCTGGTCCGGATGATGCTCTTCTAGTGGTACAGATTCCTCCAAGTATATTGTTCTTGTTTGCATGGTCCAGATCTGACATCGAATTGCGCTGACACATAGTACGCGAGTTGCCAGAATTTTGTCCTAGTTGCCCCAGAAATAAGGTAAGTTCCGTTTCATCAATACCGAATTCCCGGCAACTGGTAGCAATAGTGATGAATACTGGCGCATGTTCTGAGAATATGTACGAGTCCCGTCTTACTTGACACTCATGACACTCATGTAATCAATCAAAGGGAGCGGTATGTAAACATGGTACAGCACTGACTTCCAATCTCTCCCTTGACGGTAGGTAATCGCACCAGAGAATTCCGCTTCGTCGGTTACCACACCATTTAAGAGCACCGATTCTCTTAGTACGTCAATAAGTTGTCTGGCGTTTGTGTTTGGGGTACTTGCACAGTCAAGTTCGGTAGTGTAAGCCATGATGGTGGAAAAATGTCACGGATAAACTTTTCACGCAATTTGGCATACCGACAATTCATGTCCTCGAGAAGCACAACACGGTCCTCACACTTCGACGGAGTATAGCATTTATTTCTGCGACAGTATCCATAGAATTAGTGAAACCGCTGGTAGAATATAACAGCCATTTAAACGGATCCGTGGACAGAATTTTAAACGGAAACGATTTGATCCACACAACTGAATTCCATATGTGATATATATCGATTCAGATTCTTTTGAACTAGGACAGCCACGCCTCCGCGGTGACAGTTATCCCAGGGGTGATATGATACGTACCCAGGGATACGAAAATGTAAGGAGGTTTTCATTCGTTAAGGCAACGATATCCGCACATGACAACAATGCGCCTCACAAGTGGGTTGTCAAAAAAGCTCTATCAATTTCCAAGTACATAATCTGATGCTTGGTCTACTTTGCTCGCTCCTCGAAAATATGGCATGAAGCGATCGATGATAACGCCGTCCCTGAGGATAACTCGCTTCTGCGTATCGGAACGACCGTCTTCCCGTCCTTTCGGATCCCTGGGTGGACAGCTCCTTCTCCAATGTGTCTATAATATTCCTCATCCAGAAAATCGTGCTTTTGGCTTGTTTTCAATGAACAAGTTCCGTGATTTTGCGTCTCCAACAGTTACCAACACCAGTCGGTTACTACCATCAGTACGTTCCTTCCCACACTGGCGGAATGTATAACCACCCGTGTCCTGTTGCAATTCAAGGTAGCGAAGATCGTGTCAAGCACATCCGCGAGATTTGCGTTGTCCGGTATTACCGAATGCACTATATTCTTCGACCGTTCTTTACCATCGATTATTTGCAGGGTATCGCCTGTGTTGCGCAGCAAACTATTTTGCCATGAGATTATTCAATTGCGATCTCAAAGATTCGTTTTCTCTCTTCATGGAATAAATTCAATGGCCTATGTCAGTTCGTCTTGGTCCGATTTAATTTCATTAGTCCGGTTGGCACTCTCTCGTGCCAAAATAAACTCTGCCAATTTGTTTCGATTGTTTTTTTGTATTAATTTGTAACTTCTCTGTGGCTAGATCCAATCAATACCAGCTGCTTTGAGCCTATCTACAGGATTAGCTATTGTTCACGTATCTAATCAGGAGTGGACAGACGGGTCGCACGGTCACCTCTATAAGCCTATTCTAGGGTAGGATAAGGGGTAGGCTAACAAACTAGGCTACCAATCCTCGTATCGAAAACGGTAAACTTTAACTAAACCGAAAATAGCATTCCGGTGAATAAATTTAATATGGTCTCTGCTAACAGTCTTTAAAAGAACGCAATAGTTGTAATTAGAAACGAGTACCCTGAGTATCCAACGGAAAAAATCGAGAAAAACAACAAACACAAAGTCCCGATGTAACTTCTGCCTGACGGGGTTGCCAATCTCTAACATGATGTTGTCAGTACGGTGAGATCATGGACTATAATAGAGATGGATGAGGATCGTTCTGTATTTTGCAACCAATTGAACGCGCGGTGAATCCTGGGAAATGCACACAAAAGATCGAAAAAGCCCCAAGTTAGAGCCAATTACCATTGACTGTGTACGTTAGGCAACGACGGGTAAATGTTACCATCGTTATTTCGGGAGGGAAACTCGTAGTAAATAGAGAGTACATTCGCTTGCAAAAATATGGAAAAAATACCTGAAGAATACGATAGTAAGCTTTTTGACGGCAAAATTTCAGAGTGAAATTATTAAAAAATGACGAAAACTAATTGCGCGAGATGGGCACTACATACCAGTACGGCAATGAGTCTGTGAGTAGGCCTTACTAGCACAAGGCTACACTGGCGGATCCAGGGTCTCTGATTGGGAGGGGCCAATTTGGCGGTACAGTGATATGGGGGAGGGGTCTAAGGGGAGGGGTGCCATCAGGCCTGAATTGCGATCAATGCGATTGGTCACCAAAGTGTACGGAGGTGAAGTTAATTTTCTTCTAAAAAATGGTTTTTCTCTAGGTATAATCCCCAACCGATAACATGTTGAGATCATTTTTTCGGCAACACATTTCGTTCTTCATGAGTTGTCATTTTATTTTCCTAACATAAAACTTGCAAAATGGTTTCAAAATGTCGATCTTCATACGTTATAAACCAAAAAAGCCAAAAGGCTAGGATTCCCTGACTGTCTTGATGACCTTTGACCTGACCATAAATTAGTTCATGTACCATCATGGGAACCCATACCAAGCGACACACACACGCGCACGCATATATAGGCGACCATTACATACATACACCAAGGAATAGCACAGCGAAGATGTACGACTTACAGATATCCACTCTAGATCCTGAAACTGAACTTCAATTCTCCTGCCCCCACTAGTGGCAAAGTGTCCTCATCATGGTTGAAACGCAGTGCGGTCATCGTCTCTCTACTTTCGAGAAGCATCTTTCTGGTTCAGCAATTGACACAGGATGCTGCTAGGATTTTCCCAACAGTTTTTTTTTTTCTGATGAACAGTTGGATAGGTGACTGGGTGACACATATTCAATGCCGCGAGCAGTGATGGGGAGGGGGTCTGTGTGAGACGTGTCACTCATCTTCCACTTGGGTTGCCACAACAAAAGAAAAGTTCCAGTCTCGAGGTTGAACAACAGATTTGGGAATTTGGCCAAGCTATTTCCAGTTTCCCCATGCGCTGTATTCCAGTATGTTTCATTGAATCATGAATTTTAAAGTTTTTTCAACAAGTTAATTAATTAAACTTGGTGGAAACTAATCAAAACCGACTGGTCCTTGTGCGATAATCTGGTTTTTTTTGAGAAAAACCTAAACTGACTCCGACTACTGTTTTCTTTCTTTTCACGGAAACTATTGTGAAAGTTCGCCGAAGCCATGATTTTTGGGCCCACCTTGCGGGGGCCCATGGCCCCGTTGCCCCCCCCCCTCCTGGATCCGCGTATGTGCAACTGCCGACATGTGCTACGTCGACGAACTGGGTGGTAAACAGAATAATCGGCACGTGACTGGGGACACTTTTGCATTTTCGAAACAGACGATGAATAGCTGACCCCTTCAGCCAAACGGCCCAGAAAACAAACACCCGGTACAGAAAATGCGGGGGTTGAGTTTTCGCCAGTAAGTTATTGACAAAGCTAGGCCTATATGTGACAATGATAGCGTAAATAATACAGTAGGTATCGGCCTGATTAGACTAATTTAAGGATAATTAAGGTGGACTGATCAAACTTTCAAATGATGTGTGTCAGTATGCATATTACAACAGAGAAATGTGTTCGAAGAATGTTTTGCCTCACACAAGCAATCCTCTCATGCTCCAGGCACTTTCATCAGCCTATCTCACATGTAATTGCTAATTGAGACGAGACTGCCGCCAGACAGCTTTCTGATGACCTCTATGAACAAATGTTTGACTGTGCTGCTGACTGTTACCCAGCTTTCGTTTTGATCACGACAAATGTATGTCATCATGTACGTGAAAGTCAGGAATGCTCACCTGGCCCTAAATCTCAACCAGAACACAAATCACAGGATCAAAGGTGAATTATAAAACTCTTCAGCAAATTGTGCTGGTCAAACACAAGTGAATCACAAGGTCCATAAAGGGGGGGGGCGGGGGGCGCCTGTTGTCCAATTATGTCCTATCATTCAGCACATAAACAGATTCTCGCTTGAATGTAGATGTTTATTCGAGCAGAACAACCCCTTTTCACCACATGCATTCTCTATTATATCACACTACTTGTAAAATTTTATTTTTTAAGAATATATTGATAATATTTATCATCAGTAATTTAAATATGCATGAAACTTAGGAATCTTGCCCGTTGTAGGGGATATGCGTTGATATTAATTAGTTTCTCAAAGAAATTGATTACCTGAGACTTTTGTGTGTAGCCTATGTGTATCTGCAGTGTATATGGATGAGTATGATATAGGCTATAATTAAGCCTATAGGCCAAATTCAAGGTTATTATTTTAACTCTACTCAGCCCATCTTTAACATCTATTAATGCTAATTAATAGTACTAGACTTAACCTTTAATTTCTCCCATATTAATTTCCCCGCTGTATAATTCATGCAGTGAAATGTCCAGCATATTGGTCTAGTATGTGGTTCTTATAGCACTGTACCACTCACCATGCTAATCCTATTTCTTTATTATGTTAACCTGCATGTATTTGTATATTGTATTCATATCTCATCTCTGAGAAAGATGATAAAATACACTGTTCCAGAAATCAACTATTTCCCTTTTTGGCTATTCCGTAAACTATAAAAAAAAAAAAAATGACTAATTTTATGCTATAGGAAAATAGATTTCCGAAAGGACCTGCAAATTATCAATAGGAGTTGCTGATAAAAAATCTCCGATTATCATTTTTTTTTTTTAACCTCTACTTAGTCCCATCTTTATCATCTATTAATGCAAATAATCTCAGGACTAGACTTAACCTCTAAGTTGTCGCTCATGGTAGATTTTTTCCGCTCCCCACGTATAAATGTTGAATCATGCAGTTAAAAGACATGTGTGTTAAAGAGGTGACAATGTGCACTGTACCATACATCACACAGGGTATAACGTCATTGCATTTCTGTATTTCAATAAAATCCAGAAAGTGTGTTGTTTCTAATATCTACAATCAACCCAATATAAAAAGGATCACTCACATTCTGAAAAACAGTCTCCCGAACCAACCCCACCTATATCACTCTGACTTTCCAAATATCCATGCATGACACTCTGAGGTGAACACATATTGCTCACCACAATTGTTACCAATATACCACTTTGCTTTGATAACCAGCAACATGATATTAGTGAAAGGTTGTTTTACTTGGAATTTCTCATCTAGGGGGTGCTAGTGTCCAAAAAATGGGCGATCTGATATTGGCTTGTTAATTGATTTTATTGCATATTATGGTTAGTCTCGGTCCTGCTGAATGCAAGGATTACAATTTTTGTAAATGGTTATGACGGCTGCTTTCCGAGAAAATGGGTCAAAACCTCATCAATATAGCAACTACGGACATGATGTTAGTGTAAAAAACTAATACTCTTGATGAGAAAGCCACACCTTATAGATCTCAAGATTTTTTCAAGACTGACCTAGGTGACCTCATAGTGACCTCTGACTGACCTGACCCAAAACAACAGGGTTCATGTATCATCAGGGCGAACACACATACCAAGAATGGGGGTCATTCATCCAAATGAAGCCGAGTATCATGTTAAGCCAAAAATGGGGAACATTCGAATATTCACAAATGTTCAATTTTTTGCCGAATTCAACTCCGACCTAAAACCGGAAACAACAGGGTCCCTGTACGCCCATAAGAAAAGATACACACCAATTTGCAACTGATAAGACCAACCATTCTGGACTTATCGCTCGTGTTAGAAGGTTCTCGCCTTTTACCTTTGGTGGCCTCAGAGGACCTCTGACCGGACCCCAAAAGAAGAGAGTTAATGTACTCACATGGGGAAAACGATACCAAGGTGAGTTCATCATCCATTAGGTGGGCCGAGTTATCGTGTTTACAGCTGGGCGTCACATACATACACACACGTATACACAACATACACGATACACACAGAACGCACTGGCAGACTGCATAACCTGAGCTTAGGATCAGATTTATTAAATATGGAAATATCGTGATTCTAGGAATTCAACTGCCGCATTTGCTCAGAAGTATTTGTACATTGAGCGGTACCTGGTAATTAATGATTATGTATGATCGCGCTGAAATCGCAGCCGCTGTAGCTTTCAACATGTTTCTCCGTAATGCTTAAGACAACTCATTGTCGGAACTTAATTCCGTATGAGTTCAAGATCAACCACATGTAGAAGGTAAGTATTAACGGAAGACAGCCCAAAGCTTGCGAATTCAGGATGATTCGCTGATTTGCCCGGCCATTTCAAATCTCAAGACGGTCGCATGTGATGGGATATCACCGTTAGATCTTACCGTACCGGCAAACATTACGTTAGTCACTAAACCAGTCATGTAGGTGCGATTAAAAAAGGGGAGTATGACACGTTCCTGTGAGAGATGGCGGCCATGAAATTCCATATTATATTAGGGATCGCCATAACCATTTCGGAGAGGAAACATTTTTGTATTCACCATAGTCGAAATAGCCGTAAAATTCAATCAAAGCAAGCCTATCTAAAAAAAATGGACATAGGCAACCTTATTTCCAGCCTTTCATTCGGTACGAATATAAAAATAAAAAAAACTCTTATATAAGAAAACAACACACCTCCTCAAATGAAGGAGAACAATTGCGAACATTACACAATTGAATACACATTTTGCATCGATCACGCGTTGTTGTGATATTTTATAAACAGGGTCAACAGGTATGAACTTTACTTTACGGTTTAATGGGGTGAGGGTGGACGGCTGAGTCTTACCACATAGGACCTACTCTAAATCGGAAAGTACAAGGCGCGGAATACCGTCAATAAAATAAAAAATATAAAAGGTACAGAAAAACGAATGTTAGTGACAGAACTTCATCTTCTTGTGAAAGATCAATTATACATCAATATGGAAACAAATGGAAACTGTGATTTGATCGGATCCAAAACATGAAACTAATCAACAACAGGACGAAATCCATTCCCAGTTTTTCAGGTCGGAAGCAAAGTGAAATATCCCCTTCACGTTTTTCCTAAAGTACTCTTATGGTATAGACATTTAACTTGTTATTCACCGAAGGGGTTTTTCCATAAGTATGGAGGCCACCGCTTGGCATTAGCGCAAGATTTTCGCTGAGCTAGCTCTCTGGTTTAGGTAGGGGAACATGTACTGTCTTTCGTGAACAGAAGCATTAGCATATTGATATGCTGTTCTGCTAGGAAACGGCGTAATCTAATGACGCCTCTGCCAAATATTGCAGTGGTAAAACGGAGAACCGACATGATATATTTACTATGCATAATATTGTTTTCATGCTTCGGTGCATATGTTAAAGTGAAACAATGGCAAAGAATTCCATGTTTTTTTTTCTAAAAAGCTGAGGAACAGGTTGCTGGGTTTACGGAGAACGAACTTTTCACTACTTCCCCAAAACTAGGAGTAATTCACCAACGATACGTTGTCGATAAAAAGTTGTGAACCCTCTTTTCACTGAACACTCGTGGACGGCGTTTGAGATTATAAAACTTTCTTTGAACCTGTAAAGTAAGGTGCTCGGAGAGAGTCCAAATTCAAGTCACCTTCCTAGCATTAGATGGATTTTATTAATGATCGGGTTTTTGTAGCGTTGTTGATCCAACACTTGCTCATATCGTTTCCTGTTCCTTTCCTTCGTTTACTAATGATTTCGGATAACGGTCTCCTAGTGTTCTTACATTTAGCAGATGCTATCATACAGTTGCCTTGATTACTGGTGATTGATCGATAAAATCTCAAAGTTACAGATCAGACCCGAGCTGGTACCTCCGCTCGGCTCTCGGTAATAAATAAAAAATGTTACACAGCGTGAGGAGGATGAGATTGAGAGTGTATCTTCTCAATTTCTATCGATAAAAAAATAACGTACTCGTTTTAAACAAACTTCAAATAGTGGGTACGTAGGGCGACAACAGTACAACAGATCAAAATGTGGAATGACCTCCACATGTGTTGCACCGACAACGATTTTTGTGGTAGGCGATATGCGTTGACATGCCCTACAAAGAGATCTGCACCGAGGAGTAAATTTACCAGGACAGACCAGAGATTTCCATCAATTTCATGGAATGGTGGTTAAACCAAGTTAGACCTAAAATTATTGTTCTATGTTTGTGGAAGCGGGACGGACGCCAGAGATAATAACCCGAACAGCGCTAACTGCTGTGCAGCTGTGTGGATGAAAAACAAAATTAAGTCTGACACAAAAATGAGAAAACAAAATACCTTTTCTCGCCCCTCCCCACCCGCTCTTTATTTTTTATTTTTTGTGGATTGGCAAATATCTTTTTAGTTGATATACTTTGTATCGGTGGGCATCGGCACCCTTAGAACAATATCTTATCGTAATACGATTCGATTTTTCCATTCTTGGATGACACTCAGCCACAACAACATCCCGGAACTGATTCTTCATTTACACCCGATACGAATTGAAGACACCGATAACTAAGGACGAGAACTTAACAATTCAGTTATTTCAGACAATTTTTCACCGTTTTAGCTGACGACGGACGTTATGGTCGATTCATCAATAGCAATCGTGTATTCGATACGAATAGACATGAACCTTGATGGGGAAGAGGGAAAAATGCCAACTTGTAATTCGAGAGGTACAGATGTCGTGTTAATATAGGGCATATCTTTGTACCACATCAATATCACACTAGAGAAAGTTTCAAATTTGAGTGCTCCAAATGTCATTTTACAAAATTGAAAAAACATCGCACCAACCGTATGTACCATATATGTAAAATATCGTTCTATCATCTTTCGGAATAGAGGGGCGCCCCCGTTGAGTTCTCCCTCGCAGTCGTTAAAACGTCTAGTCGCAGGCCGCCCCGCCTTATCGGCCTTCATTCTGGAACCACCAGTGGCGTACCAACGGGGGAGGGGGTTTCGAGTCAACCCCCACCCCCATGAACCGAGTGATCAATAATTTTTTTAATACAAAAACCTGATATTTTTGCAGTTCAGTAGTGGTTCGGCCAGCTGTATTTAGCAAATATTGCAGCAGCATATGTGTTTTGAGGGGGACCATGAATTTTACTTATTTGCCAAAAGGGAGGGTGAGCCATTAATGGGGGCGCCCTCCCTTGGGTTCCGACCCAACCCCTCCCCTTCCCAAGACAAAACTCTCGATACGCGCCTGTAATTTACCACATGCATGTTTAAAATACCCTTTTGTAACAGATTCCGCTGTTGTGTTCTTTGAAAATCGATCACCCAAGATCATCGGAAGGGGGCATTGAATTTCTTTCCACATATTGTTCCGGTGATTTTATTGGGCCGGAGTATGATCAAAGAAGGCTAGGCGGTTGGTTTGGCGTTTTGCGTGATTGCGGGCCATGTGAGTTTTGACGGCTACCAGACCTGATCCGGTGAATTGTTAGTGATTTCCTCAGGCATAGGCTAGTCCAGGAATGAGTCATGAATTAATGATGCCCTGTTCACGGTGCCCATTTTATGAAGGACACCCAAAATACTCTTAAACCTCATGACCTGTGAAACGGCGAGGTTTGCTATAGCCTCATTCCCAAAGTAGAGGTAACCCAAGAATACGTGCTGTACATATACAATGCTCATTTATTCGGAATCCATGCTCTACGGGACTTTTTGTCTGTTTTCTTTGGTCCGCGTTCCATTGAAAAAACGTATTTAACACTTAGGGCATAGAAGAAAAATATATGGAAAAATAAATGCCCTTTTATCAGTGTCAAATTCTTAAGTTAATATATTCGAGACAATGGCTTTCTCCGCACCACCGAGGGAGGAATGCTTACTTCGCCTAGTTGCCATAGGCGGGTAACAAGCCAGGGGAAGCATCACAACCCCCCCCAATGGCGGACCCCCAAACCGCAACATGTTGAATTTGTCGGGCAAGCCCGAATCTGTCCGCATGGGACAACAAGTTTTCAACATAACTGGCGGTTTGCACCGTATACGGCAAGATTAGGGCATATTTCTGTGGGGGTGGGGGGGAGGGATAGCATGTCGTCGTATCATTTAAATTAGCTTTAACTTTCAGTAACTGAGCCTTCACTCATATTCCAACACCAGCAATTCCAACAATATAATTCTGAGCATGAACAGGACAGACACGTCCTATTTATATGTTCAATCTGCAGAAATGACGTGGACTTTCACAACCTTTCTATTTTTGACTCAAATTCACCACCCCCGACCTATACCAAAAAACAATAGGTTCCCTGTTTGTCTCCCTCGTAAGCTAATCAACTACACCCCAAATTTCAACCTGATCAGAACCAACCATTTGGTACTTTTTTATCAAGAGTGTATGAACCCTATTAGTTTGGTTGGGAAAAATGGGAAATTTGTCATATTTATGTTTCCCAGATGAGCTAGTAAAATCCTCCATTTGTCCTTGTGTCTGCTATAGGTGTCAGAAGAGTCAAGAATCACTAACCTTTTGGCTTCTTGTTATTAATAATATTAAATATTATTATTAATTATTATTATTATTTTATTATTTATTATTATTATAATGTTTTGCCTGTGCATTGTTATTTCGTTGCGATTCACTCTGAACTGCACTGATGAGCTCTAAAAGAGCGAACAACTGTCTGCAGATTGAGTTTCATTACACTCCTCTACACTGTGCCACAGGTATACCGGGGACCTTACTACGGGACTGGAAACCGCCTATCCAACTGTGTAGGCCTGAGGAGTAACGCTCTTAACTCACATCACGGTGGAACGGTCCTAGCAGCGCCCTCTGTTGAATTAGTATATGGAAACTGATAACATTTAAAAACTACGAGAAGAGGTAGCAACTTTCAGTTTCATCCACCCTGCATGGAACGTGAAACGCATGCCCAAAATTCGCCGCAGGCTTGAGAAAAAAGAAACTGCGAATAGGGTAGTGACTCTTTAACTCACAATGATCATTGTGTCTCAACTTCAAATTCAGGTGAGCCTAGGCCTTGTGTGTTTTCCCAACATTGAAACGGGGGGAAGCTGTTGCATAGCCTCCGATCAAATTGATCTTCCCAGCACAGCAAATAACAGATATAGGCCTATGTCTCTCGTTTAATATCAAGGTCAATCTCTTGGGGAATCATTTTGAAGATACCTTCGCCTGGATAATACTGATTCTGTAACAGGTAAACTAACACACTATGCATCATCTATTTGAACTAACTAAACACTCTTTTCTACTCCCAGCATAGGCCTACTATGCTGTCATACAGAACACACATGTCTATTTTATCATATAACATTAACAGGTGCCTAATGCAACAGAAGGTTGTTATGGGAGGGGAGGGGTATGTTAAATTGTCAGTGCTGCATCTAATGACAGGCACTTCCCATAAATTCCATAATTGTATCCATTATGCCATCTACATGCCCAAATCTGTGGAATGATTCAGGAATTTCAGGTACTAGATCCCATACTTGTACATCGACTGGCTACTGGCATGTACACGAATGAATGCATAAATCTCATAATCTTCAAGTTGCAATAACAGGGGTCACCGACCTTGCTGTAGGATGCTATGACTTAGCTACAGATGTTCTCGAGGAAATGAATAATATTGTTACACAGACCCACAGCACCATTTCTTGCGATTTTAAATTTTTGATAACATTAACGCTAATCGTGTACGATATGTGATGTTTCTAAAAGATCTAATTTCCACTTCTGAGGTTGATTTCTCAGTCCTCAGGGAAAGATCTAGAACCCTAGGTATTGTGAATCAATGCCTGACAGAATATGTAGACACTTGGAATGCTGATACTCTTGTTACACAGTGGATCGGTAGAATAGATCGTCCCCGTTTCGCATACTGACGAATCTGCATTTTTGTCGAGATTTAGCTAGATAGATATTCTGCCTATTTGGGGTGTAGAATTTGATGGCGTGGGTCCTGAAGTCCAAAAGCCGTAGGTTTTGACATAATTCCCAATCGTTTTTTGGACCGAATCCTATTTTTCGGGTGTTTTTGTGGAATATTCCATGGCCCCGCCCGTCCCCGTAGTGACGCATGTTAGATGCGGGGTCAATATGCTGTGTAATGTCAATGGCACGATTATTTTAACAGTCAGTGGAAAACAATGGAAAAAAATTCGCGTAGTGACGAATTTGTTACGCACGTGTGACATCTGTCACTACATGGCCATTTCCTCATTCCGCGTAGTGACGAATGTAGGATTCATCAATACCTAATGCGAAGTCAATGGCACGACTATTACAACAGTCAGTGGAAAACAATGGAAAAAAATTCGCGTAGTGACGATGTGTGACAAATCTCCTACATTTGTATATTTCCATTCTGCTGGGACGAATGTCTCTTAACCAATAAATTATAAAAAATGTTCGTTTCATCGCAAAAAGCGTGCTTAGAAGGGAATTCTAACTTGTTTCTTACGCTTGGACCCCACATATGAAAAGTATCATTGCTTTACATTCGATACGACCATTTCAGAATCCTCAAATTTCTTGGACCGCGATTTCTCGAAACCGACTTTTTGCACATTCGTCACTACGCGAAAAAAGGGAAGAGATGTTCAGTTAATATCATAATACCTCTATCATTAGATGGGGCCTATTCAACCTGATACCGGGTCGATAATGCGAGCATTCCCTAGTATTGAGCCGGACACCACATCAATAATGCTAGCATTTCCTGCTATTGAACCGTACACTTGGTCAATGACACAAACATTCATAACAAGTTGGATGCGCTACCAATTTGAAGAGAGCGCCCCATTTTCTTGTAAAATCACATTTTTAGACAATTGAAGCTGGACCCGGTCCTAACATATGAAGATATCCAGCCTCCAGGCAACAGAACCGT
The DNA here is from genome assembly GCA_026419785.1 of Sclerodactyla briareus. Lineage (NCBI taxonomy): Eukaryota > Metazoa > Echinodermata > Holothuroidea > Dendrochirotida > Sclerodactylidae > Sclerodactyla > Sclerodactyla briareus. Next base: position 141,355 of record JAODTK010005730.1, read on the forward strand.
CCTCTGTTCTCTAAGTACGTATAGGCCCTGACACACAATGAGAAAGAATCAACCAGCCGCACACCCGCACGTTACTGAAGTATCAGCGAATGGCCAGGGTGTTCTTTCAGGTCGACAGTCCCCTTAAAAAGTATTAGCACACATGAATTACATATGCTTCTGTTGAGTTTCATCATAAATTATATTCCTGTTTCATAATTGATCTAGGCAGGGCCTACTCATCTGCTCATGATCACCAGAGTATATATTAATTTAGGCCTAGGCCTAGCTTAGCTATTAAGGGGAAAGAAAACATGCTCCCCTAAGATTTATATTAGCTAGACACATCCCTTACGAATTTAAGTCAGGTCAAGACTGAATAATTGACGCCAGACATGACTAATAAGTTGACATAACAGCTGACGGTTTTAACTGTTAATATTTTCAACCCGATCGACAGGGCCTAGGCTTAAAGTGCTATCGTTATCGTGACACTATAAAAGTAAGTGTTAGGCTACCACTCGGTAAATCCCAGATCACTTCGTGTTCTAATTACTAATTATAGACTTCGAATCGTCACTAGCTCTCGTATGGCTCTGAAACTAAAAATCTAATATTATCGTAGTCCGTTTTGACAACATCCACACAGTTCCTGACTGAAGGCAAGCTGTCATGTTCGTAGGGCCCCTTTCCTTTCACCGCTAGTGCTCTCAACATATTGTGTGTGTTACGCAAAGTGCGTCTATGCTGTACTGCGCAGCATCGTGCAGTTTTCATAATATGCACAGCTCTGCTGACCATAATCCGATTGGGCAATAGCTCTGAGCGTTACACTTTTTTCGGCCAGTTAAATTTCTTGTCCCTAAAATATTTGATTCACTATGAGCTCTAAAAACAGAGAACCAGACTCCGATGATTGAGTTTATAATTATTATTATTATATCTTTTTCTTCTCCTCACAACTCTCTCAGTTGGCTTGGGACATCATTAGTATTATTATTCATTATTATTATTAGATTATTATATATATTATTATCACGAACACACTAGTGTTCGAACCGGTTGTTTAATTCCTAAGAACCATTGTTCTACATGTGGGAATGATAGCGCCAAAATTACTATTAAAACTAAAAAGAACATCAAAACTATTAAAACAAAATTGAAAGGTTTTGGAGATTTAGTTAGCATATACTTGACCCGTCAATGGTTTGAACATGGCACATACGTGTTCAAATTAGGTGTCTGGTCGTTAAAATAAAAATAGAGGAGGAAAAATTGGAGGATATCTTTACGAGTGGCTGGAACGTTAATGTTCTTTGAAACTGAGTTGAACATAAGATTGTTCTCTATCCTGCACTATCCGTTTCTAAGAGTCCAGTAACGTGGACAAGACATTTCCGGAAAGTTCGAATGAAGAAATACCACGCGGGCTCGCGGGCGGGCATTGTGTCTGTAAAATCGCTACTATGACCGATTCGAAAAAAAAGCCCGCCGCCCCGCGTCCGCGTATGCGTGCATTGGAACAAGTTTATATAAAGTTATAGTCGCGATTTTACGAACCCGCCGCTCGCCCCCGCCCTGTCTGCTCAGCCCGCCCGCCACGTCCGCTCGCCCGCCCGCCCGGGCCCACCATCTGCCCAGCCCCCGACTCGGTGAAGGACTTCCGTTGTTTTCAATCACTGAATCATCGCCTCAGCCAACTGGATATAAAAGTAAAACGATCGGAACTATTACCTCCATTTACCAGACAGTAGATTAGTGGGACTGTCGTCGGAGCGCAGGAAAATGTTAAGAAAAATAACGTCGGATTTGAAGAAGGTGTTAGTTGAAAGAGAGGGAGAACAAATTACAAACCAGACCAACAAGACAAGAGTATTGCTGAATACATAGGAAAACACAGGAAGGATGTGCCTGTCAATACCAATACCATTTGATTCTCACCGCACAAAATATTACGAACAAGGTGGTTACGAAAAGTATGAAAACCCGACCACTGTTGTAACCATGACTAGTTTTCAATGTCACGGGAACACCTTGCGATTCGTTGATTACTACAACTCATAATCCACGCAATTGTTTGTGGGGCTCCACATGAGCACCGGGATACTGATACGAATACCGCTCTCTGAAAAACCTTACCAGACGAAGCATACTATACTAACGAACCTATTCCCAAACTGAAACTATAAATTTGTTGACATTACTACAGTGACTACTTATTGTCAGAACTACACTGAAAACAGCGAGTGCGTATCCCAAGCCCCACCCTAAAAAATCCGAAGAAGAAAATTTTTCTTTTTTTTATATTATTATCATGTATTAGATTATTATTATGATTATGATGATTATTACAAACAATGTTCTTTTTTTGATTTCGTAGTCCCAGTCGTCGCCATCATTGTCGCATTTGTAATTATTGGTAATCGTAGTCGTAGAGTAGTTCATAGTCGTTGTCAAGGTAGGATGGAATAGAGAATTGCCCTAGATGTGTAACGCATTATTTCTATTACCTTTTACATCCTCGAAATCAGAGCTGGTGTTAATTTCGAGGTGGAATGGATACGGCAGAAGGCAACCATCGAATCTGTTATGCAAAATAAGAAACACAGAACCAAAACGTGGAATGAATCATATCGTAGTTTCATCATTCTTTAATTTCCTTCAATGTACCTACGTTGTAACCCTGCACATGATTTGCTTTGTTCTTACCAGTAATGAACAATCAGGACAATAGACTATTGTTTCTTCACTATCGATTATTGTTATCATTCTGTTGGCTTAGATGGGACATGTTATATACCAACTGAGTGGCGCGACGACTAACGAACAATAGGAATGAAACCTATCTGATACCTAAGTGCTTGTACCGATCTCAATACAATCGGCCCATATGAGCAGTAGAATGAGCTGTAGACATGGGATATCTACTCACAATACTTCCTTGACGTCCGTGCATTGCTGGACAAATTCTAGTATTTGAAGACATTTAGCTTCTGCAATGTCGTTCGGCTCCTGCCACCCTCAGCTTCATAACCGATGAGACGGCTGATAGAGAGAGGCCAGATGTGAGGATCATTTTTCTGGATGTGGCATCGAACTTTTCAAGGCACTTGTGTAACGACAGACAGGTCACGGGTATCTGAAAGTTGCAGTATATATTATAATTCATGATGTCTATAGCACGTTTTTGCCATATTCCACACCGAATAATAAACCAGCAGCAGTTCCAGAAGAAGGAAAGACAAGTAGGGGTAAAGCAGGATAAATCGTATCTGCAGTGCATAGTTAAGTAGGTGTCAGATGTTTCCTTCAATGAACATAATCAACTTAAACAGTTAATATAGCCTTATACACAAAAGCAAACCCAGAAGCATAGATTGTCGGCGCGCTCCGCGCGCCATGATCATTTTCTAGGGTAGCCCATCAGGAGTTTTGCCTCACATGTACCTGCATTCGTAGATGTTAAAAAGTGCTAACATAGGCCATAACCTTTGATTCAAATCGGCAACCTTGAAGCAGTAATTATTTAGTAGAAGTAGTAGTTTCACACTTGGGTCCTGGATGAGTCAAACATAAGTGCAGAGTGTGAGCGGAGTGTGAGGCGTAACGGCTCAGTTATACGTCGGAGTCGTCGGACAATAAAAAACAGGTTGGTTGAACAATATGTTAAAGAATAATATAATCAATGTGTCAGGCAGCACAGAGTGATGCAGAGTTGCAAGGAAATGTCAAGGAACAATAGGGCAAGTTGCTGTATTGAAGGGGATATTGAAAACCTATTATATTGACACAAATGTTGCTGCAGTAGTACAGTACGGAGGTACTGTACTCATGGCCCTTACTCATTTGAGGCACCACCAAGGAGACATGGTTTATTGCTGTGTGCCGGTTGAAATATTCGCAGCTGACAAAAATGCACGTCCAAACCCTCGCCGAGCTTTGAATACGTTGAGGTAGGACAAGTTTTCCAGGAAATACAACTTAACATAACCGGGAAGGCTGCGGGATATGACATTAAATATATATTTATAATACTGACAAAAATATAACAACTGAAATAAATGGAGACCAGTAAGAAGGTTTGACTACTTATTCAAAGTCTCCCCCCCCCCCCCAAAAAAAAAAAAAAAAAAAAAAACAATGAAACCCAAAAGAAGCAAGCCATAGAATAAGAAAACATTAAAAAACAAGGTGCAAACTGGATAAAAGACACCTGACTCGCACTGATCATGAATTATACGAATGTTAAGGTATCGATGAGGCTGGGTTTTAAGTTGCTAATTTTGTTACAACTTACAATATGTCTTGAGCGGTCTACTAGACAAACATGCTCCGTTGCAAACCAAAGACTTGTTCGAACGCCCGCACACCGCATGGCACACACCGACCTAAAAGCGAGAAAAGTTAAAAGAAAATTTGAAACGAAGGGTCGACGCACGAACTGTAAGTAGATCACCAATGTACCGGACACAGTGGTACCAAATGAATGTTCTGCTCAACCGCCAAGAGTCACACTACTCCAGCAGAATACCTAGGCGGTTCTGACATACGGCAATTCAGAATAACTGACGGACTTCTTTTCAAGGGAGGACCATCGCCTCTACTCTACCCGACTTCGAGATGCGCAGAAATTGGCCAACCCGTTCGCATTACTTTCAACTTTCATGCGAACATTCCCTCATCCGGGATATGGCCTATATCCGATCATTGTGAGCTTCGTAGGCCTGCATCCGTTGCAGACACTGGCGTTTTCCCGATCGGACAAACCATTCTGTGTTTGTACCAGTCCACCGTCTCTGAGGGGAATAAATCATGGATCATCACAAACTCTCCTCACTTGTGAACTGGATCCGACACCAACATGGCTTGTGGAAGAAATGCAGCGTGACTTGCGCCCTACATCACGCCTCTCATCACCTTTCACTGGAAATCTGATGTACCCAGCGCGTTGAAAAATGCATCATTCGTCCGCTCCTGAAAAAACCGTCGCTCGATACCTCAGTCCTCAATCACTACCGACCTGTGAAGCAACTTACACTAACTCTCCAAACTTTTGAGAAGGTAGTGAAGGATAGATTCCAGACTCACCTCGTCTCCAACAATCTATGTGAGCCATTGCAATCCGCGTATCGGTCTGCCCATCGAGACGAACCCGCTCTGATCAAGTACAGTCTGACATTTTGAAGGCTGTCGACACATGGCTCTTTGGCGGTCCTTCTGCTCCTGGAGGGACCTATCAGCCGCCTTCGATACAATCGACCACTAACCTTGCTGGATCGTCTTCACAAAGAATTCGGAGTTGAAGGACCGCATTGGAAATGGTTTCGATCATACCTACGTGATCGCACGCACACGTACAGTATTGAATGTATACGCAATCAACTTCCCGCCACTAGCTCACGGTTACCACAATGTTCCTATCCTTGGCCCGATGCTTTTTTCGTGCTACACCAAACTACTCGGCCGTATCTTTCATCAGCACGAGCTCCAGTACCACATGTACGCGGATGACACTCAGGTGTATGTATCATTTCGGTCTGGCACTCCACCAGCAGGGCTGCCATATCTCGACTGGAGCAATGCCTCTTAGAAGTACGCGGTGATGAGCCTGAACTTCCTCAAAGCGAAACGAATCCAGGACTGAGCTGATGGTTTTGGCACTCGGTCTCTTCTTAACAAGACCAGCAATGTATGTCTGCGAGTCGGGGGATCACTCCATCGAACCGAGTACATCAATCAAGAATCTCGGAGTTCTGTACGATCCTGAATTGTGCATGGAATCCCACGTCGATCATGTTGTCGCATTGTCTATATGCATTTGCGTAACATTGGGTCCAATGCCGAAGTGACCCTCACTGTGGACGCTGGCTAAAAAAAAAGCTCTGGTTAACGCATAAGTCACGTCACGATCACGCGCGACGATGCAAATGCTCTCCTAAATGGGCTACCGCAGAACTTAATCTTTAAGCTTCAACGAGTCCAGAATATGGCAGCTCGTGTCATATTTCTCAGGAGAAACTCTGACCATATATCCGCCATTAGTGATTGACCGCACTGTTTTAAACCTGTCGAGAATCGGGTGATTTTCAAAGTATTAGCTCCATAACCTACAAGCATGCATGACATCGCTCCAGCCTACCTTCACCGAACATGTGAATCACTACCGAACAGGAAGAACTCTAAGATCCATCAAACCAAGGACTACTTCATCTTCCAAAATCCCGGCTCCGCATGTACGGTGACAGATCCTTTGATGTGGCGGCCGCTAGGGAATGGAACAGAATCCCACGGGCAATTAAATTGTCAAACACTTGTGCAGTTTCCGTTCACAAATAAAGACTTATTGTTCAAGAAGTCGTATAATTTGTTACTGTACTTAAGTTCTGCTGGGTGTGTGTGTCTATCTTTTTTGTTTCTGTTTTTGTAGCGCATTAGAGCAAACGCTGTTGAATTTTTCTGTATAAAGCTGTAATATTATTATCTATTTTCAACTAGTAAACCATCAATAGGCAAAGATGCCAGGATGGGTAGCTGTTGATTGCACCATATTTGCCAAAATTTGTTATAGGTTTGTTATAGTGAAGAATGACGCCCTCATTATTCAATAATTACCTCCCACATTGGCTTGTGATTGACACCAGGAAATTTACACTATCTGCTGGAAATTTGTTATCCGGCGGTACAATGAAACTAGCTGTAAATGGTGAATATCAAAAACTGTCATAATCTCTCAATATCGAAACAGTGGTGGGGTGGCTCTCTAAACCCAATTTTACAAGTTATGCGTACAACCTTCTTCTGTAGAATGTTGGATATCAGTGAATTAATAATGGGAGAACCCCGAACAATATTTACATAGTGAATGAATTGTAAAAATAATACATTGTATAAGAGATAATTTCCCTGTTCATACATTTTTCATTCCTTTGAAAAGATGCCACCAAGTCATTCAATTAATAGCCCCCAGTGACCTTCAACCTTGGCATGCATTATTTTATGGACGTCCACTTCTTGTATCGTAACTTTCCAAAATTCCAGTATTGACCATCCTCCTTATGCGTTGATGATGTTATCAGTCATCATGGTAAAGTTCACATCTCCGAAGCAATGAAACTAGACACAGGTTTCATCTTTGTAGTTTCATTTTTCCTACGAATATTGAACTTACGCTGGATGACTGAATAACATTCATCAACCGTATTCAACGCCAATTTGGCAAGGGCTTTAAGGAACCTTTGAGACAACTTCCGAGTAAATTTGCTGATTAATAATCGAATCACTACGTTAGTTTCAATCTACGCTTCTGTATACTGACATCGTACCGAGCAGTGTAAGCATCGAACCAGGTGTTATAGAACGAATGGCTGCACGATATTTGGGAGAGCTCGATAGAACTTTTATAACGACTGACCGGGGAATAATTTTACAATCAGCGTTTTAAGGGAAAATTGATATAGTACCGATCACTACTGCTACGGAGTTGCCACCGGATATTTTCAACGGTGTGACCAGTTCACTACACACCTCAGCTCACCAAACACTACCGAACAATCAAGCAACGAAACACATTCTCTCGGTTGTATATACACACACAACGTCGCTGCGAAGCGGGGCTGATAAACTACGGTCAAAAGTATCATCGTGCCTCGTTAACGCCAAACTTCCCCACCGAATCTAACGAAGGAGCGCGATGCCGTATACAACCTGGGTGATGATACAACAGTTATTCTTCCGGCAGACAAGGGCCGTTGTACTATGCTGGACAGGACAGAACATGATAGGAAAGTTGGTGATCTCTAGGAAACCCGAAAACTCGAACCGTTAAGCGTTCCTAGCTACCAGCTCAGAAGAAGTTCCAATTACCATCTCAGCAGTTTGGAGGAGCTGTGTGGATCGACCCGACTGTTGTACCACAACCTATATCGTGTGTCAGCAGTGCTCAAATTCTATGGTTCCCCAAGACCCAAACCCATGCTCCTTGAGACCGAATGTCGTCAGTGTTGATTCTGTAACATACAGTGTAGCCAAACACGTTGCTTACATCATTGGACCTTTGTTTGGAATTTTAATACCACATTTTTTTCCCCCGTAAATTCCCAAAATTTCATATAAAAGATAGAGGACAATACGGGTAGGGGAAGAGGAAACTATAGCATCTTACGAGTGTTCGGCCCTCGTCACATGTATACCAGTCAATAAGCAGTTCGGTTGTACGAGAGTCTGGGGAAGGACACACATGAAGGATAGAACCGCTCTCAGTGGTTATCCGGATTTCGAATTGCTGGAATTGTCTTGGGACCACCATAACATAACTCCTAAAGCCACGTCATGGCTGTGCGAGTCGGTCCGCGGTGTTACCGAGTGGTGGTTTCGTTTATTGAACAGTTTTGAGACCCACAGTCCTTCCAGTCTAAATCCGGGGCACATCCTCCGACATGATTGGTATCGATATGTCGAGACACATGGGTGAAGAGTCCAAAAGAGACCACCCTCCTTTGTTTGAACACATCATTCAGGTAAACGTCACATTAAGTTCACCCAGGAGTCCTAAAGGACAGCAAACTTCCCTTTCTTGACTGCTCAGTTAAGTACTGGACAACGGCTACCTGGAGACATCGATGTACCGAAAGGAATCCACCACTGACCAGTACCTACTGTTTGACTCACAACCAACACCCTCTCGACACAGCTTGGCTTGATTAGAACTTCGTTCCATCGAGTGGATACCATCTCTTCAATGCAACTCGACGCGAAGAACATCAACATCTCTGCTTGCGGCTACAGAGATTGCACACTCACAAGCACTCGCTCGCAACACCAAAACAACCGACCCGGCTAACAAGCAGAACAGTTTTTTCTCGCAAAAATCCATAACCATTCCGTAAAACTGTCGGAACATACGCATGATCTTTGCTCAACATCAGTCCCGGTCAGAGGAGCAAGAATCAGCAACATTGTCTTGCTGTCCAGTGTGGGGTTACTGACTGTCTAACTTTACTTGGGGAGACTGAGCAGACTTGGCAAAATGCATGTACCCAACACCAGACGTGCCATTCTTCAGATCGGGGGACCTCTCGCCGTTTCCCCACACTATAGACCACCCACAACGTTTCACAATCAGATGGTGGTGAGCCTTCCGAGAGCATGGTTGTTCGAATGCGGGGTCGAGGAGCTGAACATTGACTGTGAACAACCCTCACTCAACAAACGAGAGGCGACCTGCGACACCATATCGTGGGCGCATACCACCTCGATCATAAAGAATTCCGAAGAAGGTTTTCTCACCAAGTTTGAAGACCTGTGACGTCCACCGAACCCGTCGCATTTTCACTGACCAAGAAGCCGCCACGCGTCTGAATTCCAGATGTCTAATTTCTTTGTTCCTTGATAACCTCCAGCTAATCACGTTATTGTTTATCCTTATCTCCACATCGGGAAGATCCACGAACAGTGTGAAGAACAATACATGAAGTTCATCTGTATTCAATGACAATTCATCACTGCAGAGACAATTATTAACTGCGACCAAGTTCGTCATTGACCTGTCGTTGCCCTTGTATATTTGCTTTGAATAAAGTAATGGTTGTATATGATGTCCAAATTGGAACACCTCACACAACATTTGTAGGTAAAGACTTCGTAGAATTGATACTGACAAAATTAAACGATTACTCAATCAAACCTTTGATACAGCGTGTACCTCTCAGACTATAATTTTAATTTTGTAACAAAATATTCCAATTGTTTCAAATGCCCGTGTCAATGACAAATCAAGAAATATTCCAAATGCGTGATCATTCCGTACTAAAGCGAGTGATATCACCTTCAGCATTCGTCCATAATTATTGTATGTTCACGACGACCACAATTTTTTCCAATTTAGAGGATTTTGTTTTTTATTAGGGAAAAAAAAATCGCTTTCCGATTATACATCATCTTTCTACGTTAAAAGAAACAGGCAAAACGGAAATCGGTCTATTATCACCAACTATAACACGGCCACACAAACCTTAAACAACTGGACTAACCTTTTTTTTAGACTCGCGGGAAATACACCACTATCAACAGGTAAGGCGAGGTATGAAAACACGGGTTCGGGACAGCTGAGGTCCAATATGGAACTAGAAACATGCTGGCGGGTAAACTGCAACGGGTATATCCCACCTCGCGATCATTTCGTGGAAGATGGATATAGTTTGCCATGTGGAGGCATATTGAAAATTAATAATGATAATGGACTAGTTTATAGAGTGCAATTTTCCCCATTTCATCTACCAAGGTTCGTGAAGCTGACAAACTTTTGATAGTAGCGTAATTTCCTCTGGTGACCTTGAATATACCATCATGTTTTTCGGGAACATTTGACGCCCACCTACCTCAGTTCCTGGAAAATCGGACCAACTTCGAAAAATGTGGCATATGGGGCAAAATGAGCGTGACTTTGACCCTTCTGATTGACCCCGAAAATGTCTCACTTTTTCGGGACCCAAACATCGTCCACACTACCAAGTTTCGTCTGATATCCGACAACTTCGATAATAGCGTAATTTGACCTCTTGTGACCTGGAAGAACCTTCACATTCTTCAGGACCATAATGTCCCCACCTACCAAGTTTCGTGGAATCAAACCAACCTTCGAAAAATGGCCAAAAATTATGCGAATTATAGCGGGACCTTTGACATCTGATGACCTCGAAATGTCCTGCCACTTTGTTCGGGACCAAACATCGTCCACACCTATCAAGTTTCATTGTTGAAACCGACTAAACTTTTGTAATCGCGTAAATTTGACATCTGGTGACTTGTGAAATGACCTTCACTTTTTTCGGGACAAACAATAGTCCCCACACCTTACCAAGTTCGTGGGATCGACAACCTTGTAACTAGAGTAAATTTGACCTCTGGTGACCCTTGAAATGACCTTCACTTTTTTAGGCGCCAAAAACATAGTCCCCACCTACAAGTTCGTGGAAATACGACCAACTTGTGAAATTGCGCTAATTGATGCGAATTAGCGGACTGCAGTGCGGCGACATCCACTTCGAATCCCAATCTGAGATTCACTATGGCGGAACAAATGTGTGGCAAGTTTCGGCTCAACGGACAAAGGTGGTGGGGAGTTACGTGCGCTAAAAAGTAAAACGCGGCGGCGACGCGGACGCGGCGGGCGGCGGCGGAGGCGGCGAAGCAAAAACCATAATATACCCCGAAGTGCTGGGATATAATGACCCGAAACATCCGCTTCATCGCCTCCGTGAACGATCTTCGTAACCACGCAGTGGTAGCCTGAGACCTGTGTTTGCGATCAGGTTGCGATCAGCCTTTTAACTCCGAATCACTAGATAGTTTTCTATTACATTTCAGTGTGTAGATTGTGGATTCTTAGTGTTGCCACAGAATGTCATCTTTCAGTTGAATTGTGGACCAATTTCCTTATGTATTGACATTATTGGTTCTCCACGTCTTTCATATGCCAATTATTCTGCTGAATAGCAGTTTTGCTGTGTGCCTGCTTTCACGAAGAATTAATTTAGTCCTCACTGTGTCTGCCTTTTGAACAGTGTCATCCATGAATTTGATCACAGCATTGATGAATACATTCAGGGTCGTCGATCCGTTCTGAAAAGTCGAATGCAAATGACCATCTAAGGGGTAGCGGCCACCATCGGTTGGCGCAGATAGGTCCCAAGCCAAATTTCAGATCTCTACTTCCAGATCGACGGAAAAAGCACTTGGCAGCTCAATAGCACCATCTACATGGTGATATGAGTGAAATACAGACAAAAAAAGTGTCAGGGTGAATACAAGATGATTTACTGAATATCACACATGTATTTTTTTTATACCTTTTCTACTCTGGCTTGTTTGCGTGGGATCCAGGGGTCTACCGAACGGGCCCTGGTGGGAGCGAAGGGAAAAAAAAAAAAAAACAATAGGCGCACGGGACCATTCAGATTGGAGCAGAAAAAAATATTGTACCGAATTTACAAGTCAGGCATGAGAAACTACCGGCGCACGCGAAGAGCGCGCAATTTTTTTTTTACCTGTTTTCCGGGCATTTTATCGACGCTACGCAAAGAATACGCAAAGATAGTACGCAAAGAATTCAGGCTTTTTTTCACTTTGTCTTTTCCTCCCCGAATTTCCAACGAATTTTCGCCCACCGAATTTCTCATATCACGAAAATTGGGGGGCATTGCCCCCAAGACTCATAAAGTATTTCAAGTGAACAAAAAACGATTCGATTATTTAACCTCAAACACCTGGAAAGAAAAACCGCCATTGCAGACGAAAACAATTTTGAAAAAATTATTGCAACTTTCGACCTGTCGATTAGAAATTTAGAACTCGGTATGACAGGTAATCCTTCGAATTCGGCCCCAGTCGGGTCAAGATCTTCACCTGGGGTCGGGTACCCGGAAATTAGTGGACTTAAGAAAATTTCCAACCGGATATTGTTTGTTAGACAACCAAATTCGTTTAGAGTGATACAAAATAGGCCTATTTTATTTTTTGATCCTGTCCGGAAAGTGGGGGGGGGAGGGAGACGACTTTATTGATAATCCCCCACTTTGCAAGAGGGGGAATGCCCCCCCTCCCCCACTGTTGACGCCAATGGAATGAATCACAACTACGATCAACTTCAGTGGTTGCCAAAACAAGATTATAAAATAAAAAAATAAAAAAAAAAGACCAATTCTTTGTTTACCGGAATTATGGAGATAATTGTGTGCCAGTGCGTTTACCATTTAGAGTGATCCTATACCAGGGTTAATGAGCCTTATTTGGCTTCAATAGGATGCGGGAATAGTCGCTTGTACCATGACACTTTAAAATAAAAAGGTCTAAGAGTTCATACATCTAAAATGGCCATGCTATGTAGGGGTGTACTACGGCAGGCACTGTATACAGATTCACTATAGTTCCGGTGGCAGCTGTAGCAATTTTCGTTTATATAGGTACATTCGGGATTGGTTATGGGTTGAGCGCCTTTCTTGAGCGAACGCTATGGTGTATGGCGTTTGTCCCATAGATATCATGTATATATATTGTTAAATAATAGAACCCCACAGGAAATTTAGGACTTTCCTGTAACCAGATCGTCAATTCTACGCTTATTCACAAGTTCGCCGTGACAGTGCAATTTGTCCTCGGATCGTATTAATAATCGTAAACGTAAACATGATTAGGCTGACGGTCAGGACAAGTAGTGACGAGCATCCAGCATATTTCCCAAGAGACTGAGCAATGATAGCAAAAAGCAGAGGTATTCTTAGACCGTCTTTGCTCAGGGCCAACAAATATCGTAGGCGTAATAAAACCCGTATTCAAATTCAAATAGAACAACCTTTTTTGCCTTAAAGTTTGCTCCCTCGTGCGAGCATGTAGGATAGCGGAATAGTACGGCCATGAGTCGTTTTGCTGGTTGGCCAGTGCCTGTTGGGTTGTTTGAAGGGAATGCCATTATGACGGGGTCTACACGATATTTCCCGGGGGCCGATGTTCCGGGGTTCGATGTTCCCCGGGTTCGATGTTCCCCGTTTCGTTCTATGAGTTTCAATTTATAGCACCAGAAATTTACGAGGTTCGTGTTTCCGGGGTTCGGTGTTTCCGGGATCGATGTTCCTGAGGTTAATTTGAGAATAAATTAAATAAAGTATGAAGAAGAAGACGGGAAGGGGGGGGGAACATCGAACCCGTTGGAACATCTTACCTTGGTTACATCGAATCCCGGGGACATCGAACCTCGGAAGGACCATCGAACCCAGGGAACATTGGATTAGCCCGATTAGACGGGCCTAGGCTATTTTGAAAAACGTACTACCGGGATTTAGTTCTGGAATGTGTGGCAGGTCCCAAAAGTATTGAGTTTGTGAGTATAGTACACACGTACTCACAGACACGTCATTGCTTCGAACAATTGTTACATCATCATTGTATGTAATCATGTTCACACTGACAACGCTCTGAGATGGAAAAGATTAGCTAATTATGGCAATTTATGGGCTGGACTGGATCAATGATTTTTAAAATAGTAATATTTCCCCAACTTCCAAAAGGTACAATCGAAAGCGATTCAAGGACTGATCTCGAATGACAATCCAACAGAAAGGAGGACCGAGGTATTAGTGATGATCATTTTTGCGCACCCTCGTGTACTCGCGATAACTGACACATATCTACACGCCACCTGTACCTCCTGGAACATGGGGCAACAACACAAACATATATATGCTTACTTATATGAACATATATATGTATATACATATATATATATATAGGGCATATATACTATATAATATATATATATATATATTATATTATATATATCGATATATTATATGTGTGTGGGGTGTGTGTTAATATATAAACGGATGGTTTGAAGCAACCCAGCCACTTACGTCATGCTGGCAGGCGTTCTGAAGTGCTAGTATTGTGATTGTTGCGTAAACAGAGAATCGTCCCCATTAATACACATTCACTTTGAACACAAGGGTTGAATGATCGCCTATCGTCCACCTATATCGAGGGAAGTAGATAACATTTGTGACTGAAAAATAAGTTCGGGACTAAATAAAAGCGCAGTGTATATCGCCAAATGAAAGAGAAAGATCATATTATGGAGGACCCAGAATATCCTCTTGCGATCTAACGCCATTACCTTACTCGTGTTCTCTTTTCATGCTTGAAAAAATTAGTCAGCAGTCAGCGATATTTGTTGCTAGCTAAGCATGACTCGGTGTTCCCGTGTTAGCGTTTCCTACGCAAATGTCCCATTCTACATTACACTGAAAATTGTCGACACATTTACATACTAGTTGTCATCACGGTTTCACGTTGTGTACTAACACACGCAGTAATGTTTTATGGATATTCACTCTGATGAATTCAGAAACAGATAGTCTGTAGGAACATGAAGGCCAATGCACCAACGAGTAAGACCCCCAGCCCAAAAATGGAAAGTGAGACTACGTTAGTTCATACGCATGGTTCAAGTATCAGCGTCATCATCTCTACCCATTTACCGACACCAATCACAGCGTTCGTAGAATGACACATAAAGATACAGATTTCGCAAATATAGTTGACCTAATGTAAACTATTGTTCTCCTGTATATCATTTTGTTAGCGCTCTGCTTGCAAACTATTGAAGTTACTTGAACTGAGAGGTATTGTTTACCAATTTAACTATGCGTGTGGTACTCCTTTTGAGGGGGTGCGTCGAGTAACGGTTCAGTGAGACTGGAGGATGGATGTAAGTGCTACTACTCACCTCCCACTGCCCAGCTCTTGAGTTCAGCTGTATCCGTACCGTGCATATGACACTGCGTAAATGAAAAAAAAAATCTCCTGTTACGGATACATTCCTCAAGATTGCTTCGTAAATACACCACACTTTATACCGTTCTGATAATTTCCGCGTTGAGTTATTACAACGATTACAGGCTCAGACAATAATATGTTAGAATGTCGGAATATGTCGGAATTTTGGGAATTCAAACAGGTAATTTTTTATCGTCGCTTTCCTGCTCTGTGGTGTGGCCACACTCGGGGGACTAAATGAAAACGCGCGATGTTACCCAACAAATAACAACAGTGTCCTTTTTCTGACTGAACAAAGCAAGAAGATGTTGTTCCGGATGATGGAGGAGAGCAAAGTTTCTCTGTGTCTGCAAGGTGTTGAAATCCATTATTCGGAGTGTCAGTGGCTTATCACCAGGGAACAACGCGTCGTCACCAATGGGCGTGTCTTCTTGGGCAGAAGGTCAACCTAGTGGTTTTTGGGCCTGCACTTTTCCTGGCGTATATAGACGATTTCGAAGATTCGGTGGATTCCAGAGTAAAAAAGATGTTGTAATTGTCCAAGGAGATCTTGATATAATCTCCAAATGGTCTTTTTCATTGGCAAACGTTTTTCAATGCCGATGAGTTCAAAAATGATGCATGTTGGTCCCGAAAATCGCAACGCTTCGTTCAAGTTAAATGCCAAAAAATATTCATCCAAGTGAATTGAAAAAAGGATCTCGGAGTTATCATTCTATGTTAGGATTGTCGTTGCGTCAGCGTTATTATATGAGGATGTCCTCCCTTTTTCACTAAACTAAACTAAATACCGTCAGTTTTATCATATTGCCGAAGGCCCGAAAGCTCTATGCAGTCATGCAGTGTGTATGTTTGAGCGTGAATGCGTATGACGATCATGCTACTTGTAAACAATATCTAAAACAAAGCGAGCATCCATTAGGTCAAACTTGACCTGATGGTTGACGTTATAAGAAGGCGGACCAATGTTCCCTAAGGCCGATAGAGGTCAAAGGCTGAATAGAGTTTTAATCACGAGGACTATCACTCTGCAATGGCTCGATGTAGTGAAACTCATTCTGGATGTAGAGAGCCTATACGTAGCACGAAGTGTTGCCATGTGGTGTAGATGGCCCCTATGTTTGGGTCGTCATTCCCAAAAAAGTTAATGGACGGTCAACAGAGGGTCAAAAGTCTGAAACGTTTGTGAGCGTGATAACTGTGCAACGAGAATATGTGGAGAGCCCATACTTGGCAAGGAGGGTTTTACCATTGGAGAAGATGATCTCAATCGTTTCGCAGTCAGGTTAAGCCTCAATGTAGATCTTCCACCCTTATTTACAGTCCCTCATAAAGGCATGAACAACCAGAAAAAGCCAAAAGGCTAAGTCATTCCTTGACTGATCCTGACTTGATCAAGCTTAGCATTGTCCAAGATTTACAAAATGAGATCATTGTGATATCATAATACAAGTATAATACATCATGCAGATGCGGTCTTGTTAACCAAGCTAAAATTAGCCAAATATAATGTTTTCACAATCTCCCCATTTCCTCCAAACTGGTTCCAGTCACACCAAAAACGATGGTGTTCCTGCTTTCCGCAAGACTTTCCAGACTTTGAACTTCTTTGACCTAAGATGATTCTGACTTGACCCAAAACAATAGGGATCATGTACTCTTCGGGCGAATCATGTAAAAGGTGAGCTCTATCCATCTCGGTGGGATCGATTTACCCACTGATTAACGAGCTAAAATTTGCCAAATCATGTTGACCTCAGAAGACTTCGACCAATAACCTCAAAAAACAAGGGTTCAGGTTGATCATTATGGGGACCAATATATCAAGGATGAACTTGATCCAGCCAAGTGGGGGTGAGTTATCGTGATAACGAACTAAAATTTTGCCAATATCAATTTCACGATTCCCAATTTCCTAAACTACCTAGAGTTACCCGAAAATCGAGAGGGCACCTGTGCCATGGAAGCTTGATACAAACATTCAACCTGATCGGACCCGGTATTCTGGACTTGTGTTAACAAGATTTTCAGATGTGACCTATCTGACCTCGGAGGACATTGACCTGAACCCAAAAACCAATAGAGATCAGTACTCATGGGGAACCCATATACCTATGTCACAGTATGAACGTGACGCATCCAAAGTTGGGGTCCGAGTTATCTGGGTTAACAAGGCTAGGCGTCACACAAACACACACACACACACACACACACACACACACACACACACACACACACACACACTGTCATGACTGCATAGATTCCTCTGACTTCGTCAAGGAATAAAAAAACGTAAACGCCCCTTCATGTTTCGGTAGAGCGGCAATGAAATGACCGAACCCATGGGTTATTGTTCTCCTGTTCTCATTCTCACCTTGCCTCTACCCCTCTACCCATAACAGGCATGTGACAGCCATGGTGAATAGGGGCACCTACGTTCTCTGTCCGCTATTTAATCCATAACTGTATTACAGTTTCTGGAGGTTGAATATAGTAACCTTGTAGTTGTAGGCACACTACATATACTTGAGCTTTTTTTTCCATACTGAAACGGAGGGTAATATTAACATTGAAAACACCCAATTGAATATTGTACTCCCGTGTTTTTTTTCGTGTGGTATCTATTGAACTGAATACAATAATCACAAGGCTTGGAGAATATCCAAAAGCGTGCATTCCGTATCATTCTTGGTGCCGACTATGAGGGATACCCCCTATGGAAACCCCATCAGTAAACAGTACTGAGAATCGCAGAAACGAAATCTGTGCAAGTCTGCTTCTGCTATCTTCTTGCCGAGCACTGAGCGGTATTCTGCGTGGTCGATGCCAACCGGGTGCTTACCAATGTATTTTGCACCCATCTTGCCTCTCTGCTGCAGGTGTTTATTTTGGGACTCGTCTTTTATATGATTGTATGTATTTTAAGTATTTGTCATATTATTTTGATTTTAATTGTAATATTCCTGCAATTCAGCTTTCAGCTGCAAGATAAATAAAGTCAAATAAATTCAAATTCATTCGAACTGAATGTATGATGTACATAGCAGATCAAGGATATGCCAAGACCATAGTAAGGAGGGGTACCTACGTCGTCCTTCCGTTATTTAGCCCCCCCCCCCCCCCCGCCAAGTCAACATTAGGGTTATTATAGTTCAAACCCATGTACATTAGGTAATGCCTGCCTTACTACTTGACGAAATAAGTCGGTGGTTGTAGGCACACTCCGACACGTGGGCATCTGCTTTTATTTGATGGACAGAGGATATAATGGAAATGAGAATAACGGTTTATGGGAACAACTGCATTTTGAGGGGCATCTTCGCACTCCGAAAGTTTGGTAATTACATGCTGGAACTGATTCAGTATGGCTTTACTATCATCATAAATTGAGATAATTTATCAATAAAATTGAACAACTCCTCAACAGCAGTGTAACGAGGGTTTGACCACATCAGCGAATGCCTCTTTTTTTTCAATCGGACCCCTTTTTATGACCAGATTACCCGACGCAATACAGCAATCCAGGTCATAGTAGTAGTCAGGGTCGTTGTCGAGTCTAGAAGAAGGTCATGATAGGATGTGCCTGGATTATGTGACGCAATATGCTATATACCTTTTATATTTCTCGAAATCAGTGCAGCTTCAATTTCTCAGCAGGAATGGATGATGCAGAAAGGCACTCAAAAAATCGAATGCTGTCAGGCAAAAGAGAAACCCGGAACCAAACGTTTTAGTCTTGTACTGAATTGGTGAATTGTTTGAATACTTGCTAAGACCTCAGCTGGTCGCTTGACTGGTCACGTCCATGGCAAGAGCGACCTTAAGCAGAAAAATAATATCGCATCCGCAACCACACGAAGGGAGATCAGGAACGATATTATGACGACAAAACAGCAAAAATATAAAAGTGGGGAAAAAGGAATCTGTGATAGACATTACCATCTACCATGACTGTTCTACGCAAATGCTCGCCCATTGCAATATGATTTGTTTTTGTTTGTTTGTTTTCATTGAGTAATTGAGAAAACAAACTGGGACTAGTGTCGTTCATTTCGTGGTTAGGTTTGTGAATATATATGTCAAACGTTGTTTGTTAAAGACTAGCGAGCAAACAGAAATGGCATCTATCTGATACCTAAATGTTTGTACCAATCTCAATGCGAAGTGAACGATGCGGAACTGGAATATTACTTACGATAATTCCTGGAGTCCTTACTTCCTGGGTGAATTCTAGTATTTGAAGGAATTTGGCTTCTGCAATGTCTCTGGCTCCTGTCACTTTCAGCTTCATAACAGATGAGACGGCTGAGAGAGAGAGGCCAGATGTGAGGATCAGTTTTCTGCTGTGACATCGAATTTATGGAGGCATTCGTGTAATGACAGGCAGATTACGGGTATCTGAAAGTTCACAGTATTCACCACGTTAACAATGTAGTTTCATTTCTATACAGTAGTTTACTATATATATAATGTATAGAGCAGTTGACTCCCACTGAATATTAAATCCAGCAGCGGTCTCAGAGGGAGGAGCCTGCCCTCTTTAAATTCATGGTGAGGAAATGAGTGAGGAAAGGCGAAAAAGAAGATGGGGTAAAACACGAAGAAACGGATCTGCAGTCATACTTTTAAGTAACGTTGCTGGAACATGTTTTCTTCAATAAAAAGGAAACAAACCTCACTGTTAGTCCTAATCTAAATCAGAGCAAAAGGGGGGGGTGTAGGCCTGTAGCTTCGGGAAAATCAGAGAGTCTCAAAATTGGCGGCTGCGAAAAAAAAATTTGGCGCAGCAGAATTGAAATATAAATAAATATCTTTCGAGAACGAATCAGATGTGACACTTTTTTTTAGTAATTGTGAAGGAAACAAGTGGATATCAGCCTATATTTTGATAAATAGGTGACTTTGCTATGTCCCTTTTTAACATTACTGTAAACAATGTTACCGCAAATCGACAATCCATGTTGACTTTGGTGCACATCGTTTAACCAAGTAGGCATCACTGTAATAATAATAACCTCGATTTCGTCAGCCCTACTCTTCGGTTCAGTTCACTTCAACCCGAACAGCATCAAACCGTTATTAGCTTATAAGATTTTTTTTTATGAAAGATAAGCAATCAGCCAACCTTGTTTTGTGCTGCAATTCCAACAGCGTATTGTCGGTCCACGTTGCAAGAGTTTGCTATCGTTCCGGCGTATGTAGACATCTCGCGACAATAGGTCCCTGACAGTGTTAGCGCGGCTGCAGTATTATCCTTCTGTTCAAGTGCACACAACACAGCGACCTCTCACCATCCTTCTTCTTTCTCACTAGTTTAATAATTTTTGATGCAGCAGCTTTGTTCAAGCCGCATGCAAATCTGTAGACGAACTGTAAATCGAAAGGATCGATGTTTTTGGAAGAAAATCATGTAACCAAGCCCATAATGAGGTGACACTTTGGCTAAGGGATGGCGGATTACCATTCACCAAAACAGCTTGTGATAAAACCGTACTTTCGGTTTTGTATTGAATTGCCTGCTCTCAAGAGTCAGATCATAATTTCTGTACAAGATTTCATCTTTAATAAGAGTTCCGATTGTCGACGTAAAGCTATAGAAATCATCTCCGAATTCCCGAATGAGGAGCTGTTATCCCACAATCAGGCTGTGTTGTCACAAGTCAAGGACGAAATGTACCGTCCAAATTGGTATGGCCACTTGCATGTTTCCGATAGTGTCCTTGTCATTTCTTGATTTTGTCTGGCATGAGTGAAAGCAGGTCATCATGTAGGCAAAGATTCAGTCACTGAAAGCTAAAGCATGGAACTTTTTTCATTCGTGGGGTAAATGTGCGACATTTACTGCGAAGAGAGGAGCCTGACAAATATCACCAAGTACAAACATTTGTTGAGTTGGTGCAATATCCTTTGCACCACTTCCCTATTGTCCGTTACAGACTTTAGTATGGTACTGATCTCGGGCGAGAGTTCGTCGAATCCTGTTAACCTGATCCGTCTTGTCCCGGACCACAACCAGGTGGTTTGCAAGAAGATCGACGTTGTCAGAATCAGGTCAGCATGGGGGAAGAGGGATGCCTTGTTATCTGGTTCACAAAACTTGTCTTCACGTGTTGGTCAGGATACTCATCTAGGCCTCTAATATTTATCAACGTTTTAGGTTATGTTTGCAGAATTCTTTCCAAAGTGGCTCTTCAATGGGCTGTCATGTTGGAACAAATATCCTGACGCTCCATATATAGACTCGTCTTACCATTTGTCTCAGTTGAGAATATTACGATGTCTGTTTACTAAACGCGAGCTGGAAAACTGCTTACACCAGTAGTATACAAGTTGTTAGTGCCCAACTCGATTTCCCGTTACCTGGACGCCTTCTATGATCGTTAGGTCTGGAGTCTCTTCGTCTCTTAGGAGAAATACCATAGTGTAAGCGACCTCAGTGCTTTCAGCTTACCATGACTATCAAAGTATTCCATACCGGACTTCAATAAAATATTTGTCTATGGAATACAGTTTTTCCTTGATGTATGGTATGGCTGGGACTCTTCATAGAAGAATGTTCATCCGTCCCTTCAGATGTTGATGAGGAGGTTTGTCTCCTAAAAAAAACACTGAATGAAAATAATAACACTATTAATAATAATAAACTTAATAATAAAATCATAATAATGCAGGTATAACCAAAAGGGAGACTGAAAGGCCCGTAAAAAATAAGGGAATAAGGTTGTGTGTCTGTGTTTTGCATTGTTCTGTGCACCAATGCTCGACACGATAAGTGTTTCTTCCGTACAGTTAACGTACGCGGCTAAACGATTAAAGGACGTAGGCGTAAAAATATTCACTTAGCTTATAACCAAATATTTACAAACCAATATTTCTTCAAGAAACACCACTGGAGTCCAGAAAACCTTGACTAGTGGTTATGAATACGGAGGTAATACTCTTTTCTCTGGTGGTTGGGTTGTTGCTCTTTGATTCCATTACCAACGGCAAGGAATCTACGGCCCCAGCAAGTACGGTATGCGGTCCGTGTTTGTGTGGTGCGTGGAGTGTGTGTGTGTGTGAGGTGTGTTGTGTGGTGTGCGTGTTGCTGTGCGTGTTAGGTGTATGTGACCACATTTTGTCCGGAACGATATCTGAAGAACGCAAGCATGTATCGAGTTCGTATTCAGCCTGGAGATTTGTCAGTGGTGTTGATGATGCCTTCTCCATGTGCCTGTGAAGTCACCAAAGGTCAATGAGCGGACCAAAGTCTGAAATATTGAAAAAGGGCAATAAGTCCCATTCAGCCATAGGTTATACATCGTTGATCGTGCGGACTAGTTGCGATTTATGTGAGGGTTCATAAGCAACACCATAACGTTCACAACATCCAGGACATTAAAGGTCAATTGGAGTCAAAAACTATTTTCTGGTTATAACATGGAAACCAATGTCTGCCGAGGTGGTCTGTTGACCCTCACCTGTGTGACCCCTTTGACCTCAATTGACATTCGACCATTGTTTTGGGCCAAATGAAATTTTGTGGCAATTTCGGACTCAAAGGTTACCTTCGGATCGAAGGTCCATAAATTGACCCCATTTGACATGTGGTGCGAAGATATCAGAGGTCACACTACATCTGATGACGAGGTCGAAAGGTCAATCCAAAAAGATGTCCCTATTTGTAGAGAGTTACAGGGCGAAAAAAAGAAAAATTGTCATTTTTAGATATGTGACAGAGATATGTTGCTGCCCATACACAGAACAAACTCCCGCTTGAATCGGGTACTCGGTTCTCAAGTTAACAAGGGTTCGAGGGTGATACCCTTTTGGCAATAGGCATCGGCAGTATACGTCGGGATACATAATACTTGTAGGACTGCGTGCAACTCAGCGAGAATAACATTTTCATGCACAAACGGTATGTCATAAAAGTCATCAAGGTCACTTATGGACGAGAAACTAAATATTTTCAGGATTACAGTGCGTTGCTTGGTTGTTGAAATTTCGGGACAGGGTGTACGTATAGATGAGACATTTCATGAAAACCATGTTGTCATCGAAAGTCAATCAAGTCACTTATGGCATAAAACTGCCACAAAAGTATGTGTTCCTGAAAGAACTTCAGGACATTTCTTGATGTGGTTGATATTTTAGGAGAGGGTGTTATCCATGAGGGTAACATTTCCATGAAAAACGTTCATGTCACCCAAGGTACAAAGGTCAATTGTAGGGGGGGGTTCAAAACTAGTTTTGGGCCATAAATGGAAAACCAAATGTCGCCGGGTTGGGAAATGCGCCATTGTGATTCCCTCGTTGACCTCATCTGTATGACCTGTGACTTCAATTTGAACTTTACCATGTTCCGTGCCGAATAAAACTCGGTGGCAGGAAGAAAGGTCCAATGTTGAACCCCAGAATGGAAGAGAAGGGAGAAACGGTTTATTTTCAACATTTTGACACCTCACCCCACATTTGTGCCCCATCCCAATGACCCCCAACCCCCAGAAATTTGCGATTTGTCCATTTTCGCGCGAAATGTAGTGCTGGGCGTATGGAAGATACACACTTTGTTTTAACAAGCAAAGCAAGCACTGTCACTGGGAGTGGTCATAAAACTGTTGGAGATGATCTTTCTCTCAATCCTAGGTTAAAAAAAGACAGCACGAGATGGGTGCCTCATGTGTTTGTCAACGTATAAGTGGTGCTGTGAAGTGGTGCTCCCTTCCAATTTGTTACTATTTCCCACAACCCTAGGGCCACTGGCTTAGGTAGCCCAGCCTAGGCCGCGTTGTCGCAAATATTGACAATATTATAACAGTAGTTCTCTCGGCTCGAAATTATAATCAGTGCTGGAAGACTGACGTCACTAGATATACATTGAATGGTTTTGAAGGTTATCATCGTGCACAGCGTGATGAAACATGGGTTTAGGAACAATAAAGAGCGGGATGGTTGGCCTTATTCCTTTCGTAGGATGGGAGTTCATTATATAGGTCTGATTCAATATTCAGGGAATCATGTTGTTCCTCCAGAATCTGTCTTCAGAATGGTGAAAAATATGTCCACAAATGGTCATTTAAGAAATATGCCAAGATGTAATCATTGCAATCGAGCACTGTTTGGAATCTATCGCACGGTGGTGCGAGTGTTGCCATCCACGGAAAAAAAAAAAGTTGCGAACCAGTGGGCTAGGATGGCTAGGAGAAGGAGCGATTATATTAGAAGGTACAGGGGTCAATCAAAGGTGAGCGGTGCCTTTGTTGGCCGAATGCTAAGAGGATGGCCAGAATGGGATGGGATATTAGTGTGCACTCTGATTCTGTCATTTCACACATTACTTGGCACAATACTAACAGCGGAGTTGTACTCCACATAACTCTATGAACAGCCATTCTATTATTGGTACACTTCGAATTTGCGTGATCATAATTCATCGACTCTTGCACGATGTCCAAATTCATCTTCATTCACCTATACATTTAATCTAGCACTTATACATCTATAGGTTTTATTTAATTTTTTAAATCGCAAATAGCAGTGCAGTGCGAGAGGCCCCGAGGCTGCATTGGATAAGTTCTTTCTCTTGACCTTGACAAACAATTTACGGAATTCCACTGCATTGACGTATATCAAGAGCACGGCGGGGGACTTTAAGGATAGGATGAGGCTATTGTGGCGGTGGGAACAGGAAACGACATGCTCCAGGAATAGCAGATTCACGCGTGTATGTGATACAGAATGAAAAAGTATATAGATAGGGGGAGAGGGAGATGACTACCGTAGCAGCAAAAATATAATCCAAATAAAATGGAACAAACACTGAATAGGCAAAATGACAATATTTGTATGGCATTGCGGCAATATGCCAGCATCACAGCAATTAAATCAGATTTGACCGACCTGACATTTGACCTCTGTCGGGTGTGGTCAGGTGGTTAAAGGTCTCGAATCTTACAAAATTGCTTATTTAAGGAGTTACGGGCAACAAAAACAATAGGGGAAAATGGTATTTTGGATATGTGATTGAGCTTGTTTGCTTATGGAAGAGAAACAACTCCCGCTTCGATCGGTTGCTTACTTGGTAGTTACAAGGGGTCACAGTTCAATTTTATACCTTTTTCGCAATAAACATTTGGACATGTTCGTTGGAATGCAATTGCTCTAGGAGGTGGATGCCATCACATGGAGCTGTAAAATTTTTATAAAACACGCCATGTCATTGAAGGTCATTAAAAGGGTCAATTAGGGGTCAAAAACTGATTTAGGACTTTTTCGCAATAGCACTGGGGGTGTTATCAGAATGCAAAATGCTCCTAGGAGTGGATTGTATGTATCCACATGGAGGAGTAACAATTTCATGAAAACTGTAATATCATTAAAGGTAATTCGAAGTCACTTAGGGGTCAAAAAACTGTTTTTGGCTATAATCGGAGAATTGAATAGCTGCGAGAAGGCGGGATGGTTTCCACCATTGTGATATTAATTGTTGACCTGCCTGTGTTGTTGGGACCCTCTGACCTGCCTTACCTTTTTTTAATGTGATAGAGCTCTGTGGGCTTTATGGAGGGGCAAAAAATTCCCGATTCAATTCGGACAAAAAACTAATTTGAGGAGTTCAAGGGTTCAAAGTTCAATTTTATACCTTTTTCGCAATAACATTTTGACATGTTAATTGGAAGGCAATATGTTTGGAGGAGTGGATGCATCACATGGAATGTACCCAGTCTTCATAAAAAGCCGCCATGTCATTGAAGGTCAATAAAGGTCACTTAGGGGTCAAAAAAATGGATTGGTAGTACTTTAGGCAATAGCACTGGGGTGTGTTCATCAGAATGCAAAAATGCTTAGGAGTGGATGTATCACATGGAGAGTAACAAGTTTCATAAAAAATCTGTCATATCATTAAAGGTAATTCGAGGTCCACTTAGGATCAAAAAAACTGTTTTTCGGCTACATAGGAGGAATTGAATATCTGCGAAGGCTGGATGGTTCACAATGTGATATAATTGTTGACTGCATGGTGGACCTCTGACCTGAATTGACCTCTTGTCCGGGGTGGTCATATGGTTAAAGGTAGAATCTTGAATAAAGTGCTTATTAAGGACGCACCTTGTCCGGGGCAGTAGGGGTGCCTCATACAATTAACAAGGGCATTATAGGCCTATTGTGATTCCATAATTTAAGTAAACTATGTATTATAAGTTTTCACCATTCCGTCACAATCCTGTTTCATCAGATGAATATCAATTCTGTCTTATCAATATCAGGATATTTACCAGAATGCTACTTGGTAAATTTGTACACCCCATTTAGCACTTGTCAAGTGCAAGACCGCCCCCCAGGGGTGTGTAGCGGGTGCCATATACAATTAACAAGTGCATTATAGCCTATGGTTGATTCCATATTTAGTAAACTATGTCGTTTCACCATTAGTCACATTCATGTTTCATCAGAGTGAATATCAAATGTCTGTCCTATCAATATCAGGAAATTTCTCAGAATGCTACTTCGGTTAAAATTGTGCACCCCTTATGCACTTGTCAACTGTAAGACGCACCCCCAAACACCGGACAGGGCGTGTAAAATGTGGGTCATCGTCAAATTCAAAATGACTCCACATATGGACGGACCACTTCAATAAATAGTTAGTCACAAAACTGACCTGGGGTGGTTGAGTATTTTGTTCTGATATGTAGAACAAAAATAGGATAAGCTGGCCTACTGGCGGGTTCTTTTCAAGGAATTGTAAGCCATTTAAGTAACTGAGGCATGTGTCAGTGTACAAGAGTTGCATGACCCACCTTTGACCCAATGCTCGCCCTGTCCTGGGTTTTATAGGGGGGTGCGTCATACAATGACAAGTACATTAGAACTCTTGAGTTCTATGACAGTCACCAATCTCTTTTGCTGTAATCTCTATTGCCTGTATTTAATTGAACATGAGTTAAACTCCCAGCTCTCCCTAAGTAGGTAATAAAACAATTAAATTGCATCACAAAATCATGATCCCAGAATTATTGTCACTATGTAAATTTTAGTGTCCCCCCAAAGGGCTGTACATAGAAAACCCTTTATATTAGTTGTTAAACTGAACAGGAAAGTAAAGTCACGGGTGTGTCTTCTCATTTTCCGGAGACATGTGACAATACAAATGATGGCAAGTTCGAAGCAACCAAATCAAATGGAAGATGGGAAAAAATAGATTTTAAAAATTGACCATGGGAATTGGTGTCCTCCCATTAATTGACTTTTTGAAAATTCAAAGTCCAAAAACTAACACTTCTTAAAAAGATTGTTTCCTGAAATTATATATGTAGTCATGATTATAGAAACACCACAAAATTTGATTAAACTCCTAATTTTTCCGAAAAAATATAGCAAAAATTCACTTGGGTGTCCACTACCCGTACATATGAACCAGGAAAACTATGCTTATTATGGCCCTAAAACCTGAAACTACCATAGTAAAATGAAGAATTTGTTTAATATCCCTCAGAAATTGACAAAATATCAGATCAATTCATAAAACAATTAAAAGCTTGTGTGGGGGTGATTTAATTTAAATACTTGGTGTCCCTTTACATATGAAACCCTGTATTATCTAATTTATGGACCTGTGGAATTGTAGATTAAGTTGTCAATGCAAACATGTACTGTTTGATCAGTAGAATGAAGAATCACACACGAATCCCTTCTTGAGTAGAAAGTGATTGTTGAAGCAATGGAGAAAACTTAATTTTGGGCCTGAAAGTCCATGTCATAGTTTGGCCCATTCTGTTTCAATTCATGGAATGATTTCCCCTATACCTGACACGTTGTAGCTTCACAAGTCTTTAAAAAAAATGTCTTTCTTTCTACGAATATTGTCCGGTTTCATGTTCACAAATTTCTAGAATAAGAGATGCGGGGATGGATCTAATACGTCTGGCGGTTACCCGCCCGACATTTTCTAGTTTAATATTTGAATATCACATCGCATCTTATCCTAGCCTAATGCTTTCGTGATCGCGTTCGGTAATGATTTGATTTAATTTTGGAGGTGGTTGCGTCCTTAGAAGAAATGTAGGATGTGGACTACGGTGACTTAAGTGAGTAAACAGCTAAGTAAAGTTGTACTATGTTGTCACTATGATTAATCATTCATTTGGAGCAACTGTTAAAATTAATGACCAATAGTACATACAACATATTATCTTCCTGCCTTTTTCAATTGGAGCTCACCCTCAAATCATAATATGGGATCCTACAACGTGGCAGCAGTCAATAATCTAGTCACGCACCCAACATTACAGTTTTATAACACACACATGACAGTGCTGGCTTTTTTTTAAATTCTCAAACAAGGTGTGTATATCTTCAAGTTTTCAAGGACTGTTCAGAAGCGTTAACAGAAGTTGGTATATGTTAATAAATATGGCCAGGAATCACTACAAACTTTGGTTTTTGTTAACCATATTTTCAAACCAAACATATCTGAATCGGTAACAGACCCCAAATGGCGGGGTTCCTGTTGAGGTATAAATTAATGAATTGGTTATACATCTTTCAATGTTTATGCACGGAACATTGGTCCTGGTTTCGTTAATTTGCGACTTTGACCTTTCATTCACCATTGTCTGTGGGGGGATTCTAATTTAGCGCTAGATATTGACGCTGACACAATGTGGTGGTTTCAAACTATAAAGCGGAAAGGTTGAAATCCCCAGAGAAACATTTTAGTAAAAATTGGGTTGACATTTTCTTTGAAGACAACCCGGTGAACGTACTACATTTTGTTTCTAACATCCAACGGCTATGTGCAGGGTCAAATTTCTCCTCATTAAATCAACCTGGTCAGATGCGTAAATGTTAAATTTTTATCAGCTAGACCCCAAATGCTGCGGTAATGAAACTTCAAAAACGTTCGATTCCAGAACGTATCCTGTGGATGAAGAAAATTCGTTCATCTTTCAGAATCTTATGTCGGACCCGAAAAAATTCGAAAAAAACTATGAAACTATGAAACCCTGGGAGGTTTGTGATTTTTTTCTTTTTCTTTTCTGAGAAAAGATAGGGAGTCGCAATCAATATAGAATATCGTATTGTAGCAAACAGTAGGATAAGTGAGATGTGATATAAAACTGAAGTACTAAGAGAGAGAAATTCGAAACTTGAGGAAGGTATGAAAAGGAGTAGATGGTATTCTGGTATATATTGCGTATTATAGCCCGCGGAAACTTAAAATGCATGGTGGGTTTTGTTTCTTATTTTTGTAGAGCGAAACAGTGAAAAAATACAGAGGGGACCTGCGGTGCTTTCATTTTGAATTTCCAGTATAATTAATATAACACTTTGTTCTCAAAATATGGTGTAGCCTTTCGTTAATGATTAGTCAAATTTGTTATGCCACACATCGATATATGATACGAAAATGCAAGCTTGCCTCCAGAGGGAGTTATGTTATAGATGTTTGAAAAGCAGAGGCGGTGATGGCGTTCCAGGTGCAATTATATATTGCTTTGGAAGATATATAAACTATTTGTAGTCGTACTTCAAACTATGGTTTTGTATATCGGTAGGTGCTATAGCTTCTTTCAAATACCGCTTTTCGTTTCATATATTGATATTAATAGTATTTACCAGTCGTTATTAGTCTTACTCTATCTTGGGTGTGGGTGTGTCCGTGTTCGTGTTTGTGAGTTTCGTAGTATCGTTGTTGTTTGAGTTGTTTGGAGACCTTTTTCAGCGTGGAGTTGTTACATTTTCGGGCTTTTTGGCTCTAGGCCGCCGGTTCCTCTCCCTACGAGGCCTAGGCTTTTCCGCCATCGTACCTGAGTGTATAGCGAGCGTTGAGTGTTCCATTATTTGTGTAGGCCGGCTATTGTCCCGTTTTGTCTCCATTTTTGTTTTCCGTCCGGAGGGGAAAATTTTGGTATTCCTTTGGTGGCACTGTTAACCGATTGAATTTATCATTTAGTAGTGAGTTGGTGAGTTAGTTTGTACTTGGTGCTGTAGTGTATTCCTATTTGCTTTCTGTTACCATTGATTCACTTTTCATCTCTTTTTATCAAGTTGTCCCAATACAGTGTATCGGTGGCGGCCATTGCAGGAAACGGCATTTCCAGGACCGTATGCAGGTAGTAAGCAACGTCCATAAAAGTGGCAATGGATTCCAAGAATTCGAATAGTTTAGAAAACGTTATGAAGGAAAGGATTCGATGTGTATTCATTACGATTCGAGGCCAGGCCACCATCGCGTAGGGTACAAGGGCATTTTCGTTGTAGAGACCCCTCAGATTTCTGGAAACAGCAATCCCGCGCTGTATGGCAGTGAGCAAAGTCTCTGAAATTGGCAATAATTTTCGAAAATTGATTTCAAGAAAACGTTCGTGAAGGAAAGAATTAATTGATGTTTATCCTTAACAATCTGGGCCAGCATCATGGTCTGTTAGAGGTACAAGGCAGAATGTGAAGCCTAACGAATCCCCAGATTGCCGGAAACGGTACTTCCCATGTAGTATGGCAATTAGTAACATCCCCAAAATTGACAATAAATTCTTGAATGGATACTCAAGGAGCACTCTGTAGGAACGTTTTTCATTACCATTCGCGCCACACCATCGTTGACATTGACATTAAAAAGTCCGAAACTGATCGATGTTAACCCTTTACCATTTCTTCACTTCTTGGTCTCTCCATTCCTACCATAGCCATGTCTTAGGATATTTCCATCGAGACCCTTCCAATTGGGTTGGAGGCTTGAAAATTTGCTTGAACATCACTGTCATGGCCAATGTGTGCATTTTTCAGGCATTTGAATAAAAGGAATTGAGCAGGACAAGTTGTCATTTCTTCACGATTGTTTCCAGCTACAAAAAATGGTCCAAATTTCCTCTGTCCAGAATGTTTCGCGCCCGCTCCGCGCCTGTAAGGTTCCATACGCAATCACTAAACGTCCCATCCTATGTGCACGATCCCTGTCTTTTTGTTTTTCGCTTTATGCCTCTATAAAAACCCAATCTCACAATAAGGATCAGAAGTAGACCATAAACTGTGTGTGTACAGAAACTGGCATTGGATTCCGGCACGTTGTAGTGGGGAGGGGCGTACAACATGAATCCCGTCCTAAAACCAATTCTCCTCGTGACGCTCCCTATATGTTCACCACACTTGAAGATGACGGACACGTAAGGACAAAAATCATATTCATAGATGTGACAAAGTATTTGTACACGTTGGCCAATTGTATTATACATGTAACGACGGGGAAAAGAAGGATATAGCCCAACCCCCCCCCCCCCCAAAAAAAAAAAAAAAAACGGGTGAATCGCCGCCATGGCCTCAATCAGAATCACCAATGAGATCAACTGCAAAAAAACTGGTATTTTACTCCTTCAGCCCTACACTCTAAAATAATGGGTGTGTTACTCCAAATGAGTCGTTTTTGAAGACATCACCACAGTAATGTCCCCAAATCACTCATTGGAGTAACTTAAACCTATTAATTTGTAGAGTGTAACCTGGCAACCAATTGGAGCATTCATACTTCAACACGACATAAACGCGACGCTCGGACTATGACAAGTACACCTATATCTCATTCGAGGCTTCTCTCTTGCCCTTTCTTGTTTCAATCCCTTTTAAATAGGAGTTTACGGACTACATGGTTAGACTTAGTGTCCACGCGTACATCCCCTCAAGCGGCGGCACCCTTAGGATTTGCAGACTTTTACAACTTGTTTGGAAGTGGTTGCTATCTTCGGACGATTTGGATCCTGCGCAGCAATTTTGCATCAGAAATGCTTGTTCTACCAAATTATAACTGTATTCGAACGTATGAGTTATCATTTGATTCGGTAGATTGAAGAACGAGGGACACTAATCCATTACGGAATGACTGAACACATGGTAATAATGCAAGTGCACTGTTTGGAAACAACTTTGAAGTTTCATCGCGAATGCTCGGACTATAGTGATTTTGCGGAAGTAGTATATTGGTTTCCCCACAGTTCGAAAGGAGCCTAGGCTCACTGAATCGGTAGCCTACCACATAATTTCACTGCATGAAGGGCTTCGGAGTATAATCATCGTTGGGTTAATAGTCTATTTGCTTGTATTGACGAGTGTCAATTCGGTTCCATGTTGTCACAGTGACTAATTCGCAGGGAGGCAGGTGAGGGACTGATCGGGGTAGATGCGGAGTCACCCCTCAGGTTTAGCGCTATGGAACTGACTCTCTTTAAAAAAAAAAAATCCTATGGGGGCGGGGGTTCAAAGGACTGGTGTTCTCACGATTGACAGTTTTGTATAAGAAGGGGTCAAGGGCGAATTGTGACAACTATTGTTGGAATCTTGTCATGGGCACGTTTGCCAAACTCTATGATCAAATATTATATAGACGTTTAAATGTGTGGTATACACCCAGTCGAGAACAGGCTGGAGCGTAAAAGGGGAGGGGATGCGTTGTTCTTGATATCCGTTGATTTTAGTAAGGCATATGATACAGTGCCACGAAAAGCTCTTATGTCTATTTTGCGGGATATGGGGTGTGGAGCCACAATGATAATGGCTTTAGCTGTGCTCTATAATGACGCAAGATTAGTAATGGGGGCGGTGTGGTAGTATAATCACTTCTATAGGATTAAGCCAAGGATCACCCACAAGTTGTTGGCTGCTTTACCTTATATATTGACCAATTCGTTCGCAAAATTAAGCAACGTTGTTTGAATGATGGTTATTTGGTTGGCTACACTGTCTTTTTTTTAATTGGTTGATACTCTTATTTTACATCCAGGGAGCGCCTAATTGAGAAATGGAATATTTCTATTACTTTTTGTGAGGATTCTGGGATGGTAATTACCCGGACAAGACTAAAATAATGGTCTGCTCATTAGAGGCACTGCCGTGGATCGGGCTCCAATCGTGACTGGGAGCATCGTTGTGCAGAATTGTGACGCGTATGTTTATTTGGGGGCTGTTTTCACACAGGACGGGGGGGGGGGGGGAAGAGGCCATATTGTCAATAAAAAAGGCAATGTTATGAAATTCGTTGCATTCCTGAAAAAGAATATAGACTTTCCATTCTGGGTGAAGAAAAAAGTTTCAGAGACAGCATTATTGTCTTGTATCCTCTATCGTTGTAGAGCCTGGTTGAATAATAGTGCTTCACTTGTGGAGGTGACGTACCGAAGTTGGTCAAATCGATTCTGGGCGTGAGATTGTCGACCCCAAATGACCTTCCGCCTGTTAGAGTATGGGGTGGCCATCAGTATTGGCCAAAGTCAGAGAAAGTTTATTGGCCGCATTCTTGAAAATCGTCATGGCATGAGGGATGTTTATTGCAGTTTGGGAGCTGTGTGCCAATGCCAGAACTAACGCCTTCATATACGTCGAGGGAACTTTGAGTGTTACTGATTTTGAGCTCGCTGACATGAACGAGCGGAAACGAAGGTTTTGTTCCTCGATCGCTTGAATTCACGTTTGTATGTCGAGGTAAACCCAGAATATACGATTTCCCCTATTTATACTGATTCTTCAGTTAAGGAGTACCAGAGAATTGTTGCAAATAGGTATCGTTTGTCCTAACATGATCTGGCAGTCGAGAGAGAGCGCTGGTCTCGTCGCCCTTAACAGGAATGTCTCTGTCCTTGTGGTGTCCAGAGTACCAAACACGTTGTTTGTTCTTGCAGTCACGTTTGAAATATTCGTAGGCAATGTCATACTAATGACTACTACAGCTGGCCTGGTTTCTGGCAGGGTGAGAGACTTATTCAGAATAGCTGTTGTTTGTTGTTTAGGCTCTTGTTTCGGTGTCGTACCATAGATATGAGTATGCTTAGTATTAATCTGCTCCATTCGCTTCAATTATTGTTCACTTTTTGTCCCATATGTACGATCATCTGAGATGATAAATTGACTAACTAACTAGGGGACCTCAATCAAAGTTCGAGCGAAAGTATGTATGTTATTGTCGTTTTTATGTTTGTTCGTATTTTGTTTCTTATCATAAAATGACTCATACCAATACTATACATGGAAAGTGTATATTATGGGGCTATCCCTATGTCAAGCGAATTGGAAACAAGAAGACCCGTGGTGTGGTAAGGGATAACATAATTTCAAATGATGAGTGAAAATATGATATTTTCCTTTAATTGCCGTGGCCTACGCAGCGTTGACGAGAGGGTTGACGTTATTGATTTTCTTGAAGGTAAGAATCATCACATTCATTGTTTGGTAGATACTCATTGGGATAATAGCTTTATTGATATACTACGAAATGAATGGGATGTAGGGTGTCATATAGCCCCTGGAACAGCTAATTCCAGGGATGTTGCAACGCTTTTCAATAATATTTTTTACTTCAATATTGACAGGATTCAACTGTCACCCAGATAGTAATTTTATTGCCATGATTTTAAATATGGGCTCCTACAATATCATATTTATTGCCATCTATGGCCCAATACGGACACAGCTTTTTTTTATAATCTGTCTTCCTTTGTCTTTCATTATTGAAGACTTCAATACAGATCATTGTATTATGGTTGGGATTGGAATATTACCCTTAATCAAGAATTTGATACTTTAATAACCAACATACTAACAATCCTTCGTCAAAACAAATACTCATTGACATAATAGATAATTATGATCTGTATGATATTGGAGGGTTCATCAACCAACTGATAGGAAGTTCACGTGGCGTCGAAGGAAATCCTTTAAACAAGGCGGTTTAGATTATGTTTGGTGTCTTCTGGATTGATGAATATTGTAATCGGATATAGGACAGATCACTCTCTAATCAGCACAAAGTTCAATTTTTGTAATATTACACTTGGGAGATGTTATTGGAAACTCAATAATTCTTTACTCGGTGATGACAGTTCGTCGATATTGTTAGAAATACTATGAGGAGTGTCATAATGATAACGTGTCTACATATGATAGGAAGAATTTAAATGAGTTTCCTAAGAACAACGAAATACAGTTGTAATAAACGATCAATTAGTATTCGGCATATGCTTTTAAAATTGCGTGGCGATTTTATTTCCTATGCGTCATTACAAAAAAAGATTATGATGAAGAGAGAAATAGTTTTGTTCGAAAAGTTTGAAAAACTTGAGAACAGTATTGGAGAAAATAAGAGATGCGAGGATGGCGGGTTCAAGAATTCGAGCAAGAGCACAATGGATAGAGGAGGAAGTACTTCCTTAATTTGGAAAAGCGTAGTGCAACAAAGAAATTGATCACTCACTTAACTAATGAAATCAATGAGAATCTTCATACACAGGGAGAATTAGAAAAGGAGTATTTTTGTTTTGTAGTCAACTGTTCAAATCCCTGAGGAGAGTTTTATGTGGAAATTGACCTGGCAAAATCCCCCCTTGGTAATGTAGGGGGAGGGGGGGGGGGGTAACTAAATTAGAATCCGAGTAGTTGGAAGGTCATTTGCGATATGATGATGCTTATGATGCTTTGAAAAAAAATGAAAAATAATAAATCGCTGGGTTCAGACGGCATTCTTTTGACCCAAGTTGGGCCACTTCCTAATTAAATCGCTCAATTACGGATATGGAAACTCCTCATTGTCTATTACGCAACGATTGAGTGTGATATCTCTCATACCTAATGGCGAGAAACCTAGGAACCTGTTGAGTAACTGGAGGCCAATATCCTTGTTGAATGTATCCTATAAAATAGCTTCTGCGTGTTTTATTAACCATATCGCCTCGAGTCGGTCCTACCTTATCTGATTTTTACGAACAAAATGGTTTTATGGAAGGAAGTTACGTAGGGAGAATGCGTTCGTACAATCTATAACACCATGTTTAACTTGGAGAAAGATCGCCAACCAGGGTTACTCTCCGCAGTCTTTTTCGAAAAAGTATTCGATTCGGTTACTCTTAGTTTTTATTGAAAAGGTTATTGCGTTTCATATGGTTTTGGCCCGCTATTATAAGTGGATTTGTACTTTTTATAGTCAAATTATTTCCACAGTTTTAGTGAATGGGGGGTATTTAGTATTACTTTCCAAACTGAGAGAGGGTGTAGACAAGGCGATCCTTTGTCCACCCCCCCCCCTTTCACTCTAGTTGGTTCAGTTTTGTTTATGTTATATTAATGCAGTACATCCATCCCGTGGTCTTGATTTCATTGGGTTTGAATTTAAAAATGACCCAATGGCAATGATACACCTTTCCATAGATGGTAAGTTGGATCTTTCCAGAATCTTGTGCCCAAACTTGATTTTTTTTTGGGGTAGTTATTTCGTCTGGCTTGAAATTGATACTGAAAAATCGATCTTGGAGGTGGGAATTGCTAGTTTGAAAGGCTCACCTAATATTTTCAGTCACGGAGAGCATATTTGTTGGAATCGTGGTGAAGATTTCTCTCTATTGGGAATCACTTTTAATGGTGGACGAATGATTTCTATTCTTTCTACCAATTATAACAAAGCAGAAAATACAACTTAGACGATTATTAGATATCTGGTCAAGACGTAATGCTTCACTACGATGTGTCGGTAACTGTTTTCAAATCAATTCCTACCGTCAATTGAATACTATCGTTAACTTGAACCCTAATCCACACGATGATCCATTACGAAACTGAATTGTTCTTTTTCAAATTTATTCGGAAGAATAAACCGGTCGTATACAGTATACAGATTATTCACATTTGCAAACTGAGGACTTTGAACGGTTACTTGTTAGTGTCGTTTATTCGATAATAATACAGGAGAGAATTGTTTAAAATTGAATTGTTTTAAAAAGTTGTTAACAGACTGCCAGGTCCCGAGATAAAGTTCTATTGGCTTCTTCTGAGATTGAAGCAGAAGTGCAACATGTACAAGTTTTGTTTATAATAATTTATTGCATTGCATTGCGGAGGACTTACGGTTACTTGTTAGTTGTGTCGTTTATTCTATACTAATACATGAAAGAATTGTTTAGGTGCATGGTACTCAGGTTCAAATATTTCTGAAGCGACTTAGGACCGGTAATTTCTTTGTTAAACGGTATAGTGATGTAATTGACATCCTTTCTGGACGGATGTATTCCCTTCCTTTCCCCTTTCAACTATTCATAGACAATATACTTACTCATTAATAATTATCATTATTTGATTCTGCATCAACCGTATTAAAATAATAGTTTAAAGTGCGGGTTGTCAATGGGAGCCAGTTTCCATATCACATTGGTCACGAAAGGGTATTCACATTATTAAACATTTATTTCAGACGAAGGTCGATTTCTGCGATGTGAGGAATGTAATAATACTTTTCAACTTGCAACAAACTTTTCGCAAATATTATGGATGATAAATTGGATCATATCTGTTTTGGAAATGAGTTTTGTCGAAAAGATGGATTACAGACTGCCCGTCCAGTAGATAAACTCTATTGTTTTTCTGATATGAACAAAATTCACCATGTATTATTTCGTTATCAATAATTTATTGCATTTCGCAAGAGGACAAATAAGGCCCTTGTTTAAAATGGCGCGCAAACTTAATGGTTATATGTTCCAACTGATGATTAGTCCACTTTATTGTATTATTCCATTCAGGTTTTCCAACGATGTTAAAATGATATGGTTTCAGTTCAGAATTAGATTAACGGTCTTTGTCCATTTTTTCCTTGTCTAACTATTTACCTAAGAATTCAGGCAGTTACACTGACCAATGTAAAATTTTTCATCAATGCTTGAAACAATTGAGCATTTATGTTTCCACTGTCCTGTGTTATCCTTTATGGCAGTATTTGTAGGTAGTTTGCCAATGCTGATATGAACATGAATACCAGATTAGGGGGTAATGTTGTTCGTGCGTGCTGTTTGTAACGAAAGCCGTATATACTATATTTTCAAGTACAAACTCGTGAAATTACCTTCATCTATTTCGGATTAAGAGACTCATTGAAAGAATTTCGGTTTGCAGAAAATCATATTGAAATCTAAACTGAATATGAATGGGACTGAGAATACTGAGTGGGCATGGTAAAACATTCTAGTATTGGTTCATGACGCTTTTGCTAAGCTCATTTGTTATTTATAACTGTTTCTAATATTTAGAGAGAGGACTTTTTTCATGTTGTCCACAGACATGTTCTCACTAAATATTAACTTTGAGTCAATAAAAAAAGTCTTGGCGGCGTTGATAAGTGGACAAGTTAAACAGCCTGTGCTTCAGAATTTTGCCCGAGCAGAAAGTCATCTTGCCGCATTTCGAACATATGGAAAGCCGATGAAATGATCGAGAAGACATCAGAACAAGTTGGAGATGCATAGATTCTCTCGACCTAGACAAATATTCACGAGAAATCGCAAATTGTGACAAAGGACAACATGGACTCTTCTGGTCAATGGCCGAAATGCTGTGCTATGGAGAGGTCAAATAGATGTGTTCAGTCAAGGTTGCCTAATGGCTTCAACAGACCATACACATGGTAGTTGTAACCATGTTGGCAATGAAGAACATGTCAATGTCCCGCAAGACACCAACGTTTATGACACGAATGTCATTACACTCGCGTGTTATCGGGCTCCAGCCAGCAGCGCAAAGTTAATGTCAAAGATGTCCCTCACATGGCCTTCGCGTAGCTCCCGTACCGACATCAAGGACACAGAGCAAGCAATGTTCACCATCGTCAAATGAAGCAATATTTCGTCACTATAGAACAAAGAGCGGTACTAGGACTGTCAGGGCAACTGGAGCGATCCGCATTCACACCATTTACAGCTGGGTAGTAAGCTACTGTAACGAGTTGCGAACTCCGTGTTCCCGGGTCTTTCAGCATGAAGAATTAAATACTCCGGGGAGCTTTTCCGAGGATGGTGAGAGCGGCTGAACTGCACCGTGCAGTGAGGCGGTGCGTGTTTGTTGGCCTCCTATGTACCCTAATCTGTGGAAATTCAGAGCCCACGTCTACGCGGATGGGTATTATATACCTCCGCGTCTGCGACCGCGACAACGCGCACGTGTGCTAAAGTACATTGGGGTCCAAGGCAGTAGGTCCGGTACTTATGTTTCCGATTCCGACATGCGGCAACAAGCAGTCGGCCGAACGAGTGTGCGTGTGAATGTTGACTGTAAGTTCGGCGTGGTACTGGGATTGCGACCCTGGACACTGTGGATCCTTCAAGTGAGAACACGACTTTTCGTTAATTAATGCATCCAGATCGACCAATCCTGTATACCTATAGCACCGTGTCGGTTGTGCCACATGATGAAATCAGGGCCGTTCCTGCCCTGTGTTTGATTGGACCCTATTGTGGTTTGTGTTACGTGCGGTGCCAGTGCAGTGGGGCTATTGTGTGGAGGTATAGTCATACTAGAGTGTACACCAATCTAACAGAGCCGGGACTGGGCGGACGAGGTGAGGGCCAGCCACTCAGAGTCAGACGGCGTGCTGGATGGCCGTGCTGGATGTCTGGGGACAAGCGTGAAGAATTAAATGGGCCAGAAAACCTTATTGAGCAGTGTGTTGGACATCTAAGGCAGACAGCTATTTGGCGTGACTAGACCGACCCCCCTCCTTGTGGTCCAGCATCGAGCTTAGTACGGTGGAATAGACAGCGTTGCAAATTGGCTGAGCTGTTTTCTGGAATATCACTCAATAGTTCAAGATATTTGAGGGAGGAGACTGAATTTGTCTGAAAGTGGATTCAACTGGTTAGTTGTTTTCGTTCGGCTCGTTGACCCTACCTTGCAGTAACGGTTAAGGCAGGCGTCATGCATTAGTGGAAGCGCTGACTGATAAATGTAAGCACTGTTTAGGACAAAGGAGAGGTCTAGTGTCAGCGCGAAGTACTATTATAGCAGTAATGTAGGCCAGGCGTAGGGCTCTAGTGAAGGCGCAGATTCTTAATGGCAACAGTGCTTGGAACGTAAGGGGGAGGGCGATACAGTGTTAGCGCGCGCTGGTATCTATGACAGTGACAGTTAACCATGCGTATACACTTTTGTGTAAGCATAATTGTGTCTCGGAATAGGCCATGAGTTAAGCCATTCTAAGGGAGACGTAACCGTAATTGAGGGTACATTCGAGGGACGGACCGCATGAACTGAGGGTACTTGGCGAATGTCGGAGTACATGCAATGATGGTACCTGTCGAGAGACGGAGTGCATGCAGTGAAGGTACCAGTCGAGAGACGGAGTGCATGCAGTGAAGGTACCTGTCGAGAGACGGAGCGCTTGCCTTGAAGGTACCTGTCGAGAGACGGAGCGCTTGCCTTGAAGGTACCTGTCGAGAGACGGAGTGCATGCAGTGAAGGTACCTGTCGAGAGACGGAGCGCTTGCCTTGAAGGTACCTGTCGAGAGACGGAGCGCTTGCCTTGAAGGTACCTGTCGAGAGACGGAGTGCTAAATGAGGGTACCTTCCGAGGACGGACCGCATGAACTGAGGGTACTTGGCGAATGTCGGAGTACATGCAGTGAAGGTAACTGTCGAGAGACGGAGTGCATGCAGTGAAGGTACCTGTCGAGAGACGGAGTGCATGCAGTGAAGGTACCTGTCGA
The DNA here is from genome assembly GCA_026419785.1 of Sclerodactyla briareus. Classification (NCBI taxonomy): domain Eukaryota; kingdom Metazoa; phylum Echinodermata; class Holothuroidea; order Dendrochirotida; family Sclerodactylidae; genus Sclerodactyla; species Sclerodactyla briareus. The sequence continues at coordinate 182,142 of JAODTK010005730.1, forward strand.
GAGACGGAGCGATTGCAGTGAAGGTACCTGTCGAGAGACGGAGCGATTGCAGTGAAGGTACTGTCGAGAGACGGAGTGCATGCAGTGAAGGTACTGTCGAGAGACGGAGCGATTGCAGTGAAGGTACCTGTCGAGAGACGGAGTGCATGCAGTGAAGGTACCAATCTCGCGTAGGAGCACGTACCGGATATGAACCCTGGACTGGATTCAAGTCGAACACTGCTCTGGGAAAATGAGAACACTAGCATCATTTCATGATAATCAGCTGTGATCCGTTGAGTATGAAATCGTATTATAAAGCCAGACATTGCTGAGATAACAAATCCGTCGTTTCTATTTTCGTATCACAGTCTCATATACTTTTTATTATTTAAACACGCAATAAAGGGGAAGGCACCCGATATACCTTCGTTGGTCGTCTATCTCTCTGCGTCAATCAATCGAGGAAGCTATGTCGTCCACAAAGGTTCAGTTCATGTGGGCTATCCTGAAATAATGATACGCGGACGGATGATTTACACTACCACCTCAAAAATTGTACTGACTGTGATTGAAAATAAGAAAACAACTGGATTGAAATGGGTTTCTTTTTTTTTAGTTCGGATACTACCAATGGCAAACATTTCAGTGAACATACCAAAAGTCATAGGTCAGTCATAACCGGTCAAGAAAACGCCGCCGTTACAAGTAAGCCAAAAAGAAGACCTAGCCACGTCACCACTAAGAAGAAGATATCATCATTGTCCGTAAGGCCCTTACATGTGGGCCAGGAATGATGGATCGGGGGCAATAACTGTGGTCCATGATGCCACGGATGTTTTCGTGCCTATTCTGTATTACTACCATGCAGCAAAACTGGAGAATTGTATTATATGATCCCCGATCAAAAGGCAGCACCAGTTGGTTGATATGGGTTTACAGTGGAAACAAATATCGGGATAGTCAGTGATATCCTAGCAGTCCATGCACTGACCGGGTGTGATGATGTAAAATGCCATATGGGCGGGGGGTATAGCATAGGGAATGTGTGAAGAGGATTGAGAGAAGGATGACTCGCTGTACTACTCGATGGAACGGGCGCACCACTCCAAGAAGTGGTAAGGCAGGCTACATCTTCTGACAGCGTGTTATCGACAAAACAGCAGCAAAATCAATGACTGAGGCACGCTGGAAGGTATGGGTGTCGAGCACGGGACATGTTTCATCACCTCCTCCCAAACTGTTCTCCCTCTCACCGAACAATGAGGCATTCGAACAAAATGTCAGAGAGCCCATCATCAGGCAATTGTTTTGGTTACCTTAGAGGACAGCAACCCACCAGAACCATATTGCTGGCAGAAATCTCTCAATCCGCTCAATCCGCTCTCAATCTGCTAGCAAATGTAGAGCTCGCTCCAGAGTATATCATGCGCCTCATCAGATGCGGGTGCTCGAGTATCCCACTATGCAGTACCCGTATGGGTAGATGCACGAGGCACGATTATGACTGCTCATTATTCGTGCCTGCCAAGGTTGAGGGTCGCCTACCAGAAACTCACCTTTGAAACGTGACTTTGCCAAAATCTGGAGGGTTCGTTAGCACATCGACATGATTCGGTCAATACACTCTATAAGTATTAATTTCCCCTGTTCAACATATATACCAAATCATTATGATGCATTCAATTTTGTATGGATGTCCACAAGGACTCTGCCAAAAGAAACCCCTTTTTCGATTTCCTTGTATAGGTGTGGGTAAATAATAGGACTATCCTCTAAGTGCTAAAAGATCGTCGCGCAAGGTCGATTCACTGCAGTAGAAGAGCACGTACGCGATTGACGTAATCTTGTTTACTTGTTGGGCTTAGTTATTGCGCCATTGTTTGAGCGCCGCACATGATTTGTTCGCATTGCAAGATATCAAAGCTTTATTGTCTTGTGCACACTCGCCAGATTCCTCAGGTGCAGTATTTAAACAAAGGTCACTTCCTCGTGGAGCGAATTAGTATGAGCTCCCAGAGACGGATGTAAATGGCAGACGGGCTGTTAGGTCCGTTCAGAGGCGTAGAAGAAGCTCGCTGGGGGGGTAGCGTAATGCTAGGAGCAACGTGTGGCTTTTTAGCCACCATTTTTACGACCCTGTGATTGGGGTTTTCCAACCCTTTTTGCCGGGCCCGACTAACCATGAAGAGACTCGGTCGTCGTCTCCTGCTTGAGTTGAAATCCGTTTATTTTGTAATGGTGGTGCTGCAGGGAATTGGCGCCATAGTGGATCCAATCCAATGAAGAAAAATACTGAAGTTTGGTGAAGTGAATTGAGAGTAGCAAGATAATTGGTTACATTCCAAATTATAGGTTGCGGTTATTCTTACCCAGTTGGGTATGTGATACGATATTGTAACGAAGGAGTTTCCCGAAATTGAAGTATTGTGGTGAATATGAGGATTTGTTGTGGTGCAAGTTCTGCCACCGAGGTGTCGTTAAATGCCAAGTGGACAGTGTTTTTTATATATAAATTTGTTTAAAGTCATGTGTTACATGCAAGCCTTAAGTAGGGACATGTATTAGAAGCTGGTTTGGTGATACTTCCCATAGGCTTATGGGCGTACAGCATTCTGGGTTGAAGTCTATTTGTCCCGTCCCGCCCTGTGCCGTCATGGATAGCTGATCCACCCGCTGGGCAGGTGTCCTGGTTGGAGCTCTACCACAAGGGTTCTGGGATCTTTCTGAGGGTAACAGGGGCTGACGTTCTGAGTCATCGGGATTCCCGTGGGGCTCATCGCCTGGGTTGCTGCCGGGCGTATCTTTCGCTTGGCGCCGATTACACGAACTGAGGACTTCAGGAGGGTGTGACAATGAACAACATATGCTGAAAGGGGGGGGGGGGGTAGGTAGTCTGGGAATGGTGGTCTAGGTTCATGAATTGAGAAATCAAACGCATATGGTTTGCTTACTTCCTAGGACATGGCACAAAAATTATTCCCACCATTCTCGCTGTAGTCCGTCCCACATATGTTGTGTTGATTACTCAAATTGATGAACCCTTATGTGTAGTTGCAAGAGCCACAATTTGAACTGCACATTATTTTGTTCCTGCAAGGTTGAGGGTTGATACAGAAACCATGTTTCGTGTGAGCGTCGCCAAAAGCCGGTGGGTCCTTTAGAACATCACCAATGATTCCGTTAATACTACTGGGCGGGGGGTTTATGTAGTTAGTAATTATTGTTTAGCCATCCCGAGTTTAAGAAAACAAGAGAAAAACATGCATGTGGTTGATACTTCATAGGTCATGGAACAATAATGATTCCACTTTCATGCTGTATCCGTCACACAAATCTAACATGATTCAGATGGGTTGATTACTAAAAAATAATAAAGGGTAGTGTAAACATTCATTATCATTGTAACACTATAATAATACGAGTCACATGGTCGCGTGGGTCAGTCGATCATTGAAGGTTAAGGGAATCACACGATGATAAATTCAAGGTGGCGCCAATCTTCAACATCACGTGATTCCATGAACCATTCATAGTTGAATTCGATGACTCGCATGACCAAAGCGACATGTCCTAATTAGACACCAAAATTACTACCAGGGGTCCTGCCTCTCTGAGTATGAAGGGAGGGAGGAGGCTATTCATGACGTCATCTTGAATTATCATCTCGTGATTATCCCAAACGTCTTGCAATTCAGCTTAAAGGTATGTTGACACCAAAAGCAAATATTAGACAATTGCAGTACCATTATAGCCTGAATATGAATGGGTTCATGAGAGGAATGATATGTATTTGCAGACCCAAATGACTGCCATCCTGAATCTATTGTAAAGTGACAAGGAGAGCCGACTCCAAAAAACATACCAATAGACACCATAATCACCATCCATAGCTGAATAGAATATTGTTATGGAGGAAAATATGTGACGTGATGTCACCCGGCATAATCTGACAGAGGCCCCCTCAAAATATAGAAATCAATGAGGAAAAGGAAGTAGTGAAATTCACTATTTGCCCGGGTTACAGTCGATCTGGCCGGCCTCTTACAGAACAGGGGTATGAAAAGCTAAAGATGTGATAACTTGCAATCCAGCTTATATACTCAGAAGTGGATTCAATTTGGTTACCAATCGGTTCTTGGTTTCGTGCTCTTCTTGGCCCGTGAATACAAGAAAAAGACTTCCTCAACAATTAAAGACACCGTTGCTCATCAACACTCCTCGAGAATTCCAACTCCTTTCAGTTTCCGAGTCATGTGCGAGTAATGTTTTTTTTTTTTTTTTCTAGGCTGTTGTGGTTTTTCGGTCGTTCATGAGAACTTTCGGCCATTCCCTACTAGACTAAACTATCGATACTCTCAACATTGTTATGAGGTCGAATCGCTACTAATGAGCTAACCCAAGACTCCTATCATTTAAGAGAGAAATATCACTGAAGAATAAATCGAAGGCTGTTTTGAGAAGCATGGACATCGCCAACTCTTAAAGCGATGCCTGATGAGTAGGACGGAATGCCATGTTTCCATGTCAGTCATCAAACTATACCACCGATACATGGAGTTCGTCTGACGGTCCATATAGGCAATATGACCATGAATGTTAATCCCGGCTGCACACATTTTTATCGGTCGCCAAGACACAGTTATCATGCGTTACCGTCCCATCCCGGTACGTTCAGCGCAACCAATTTATGGGAGCCAAAGCTTTGACATTCACCCAGCCTATTGCATCTCTCGGCCCACCCACCCACTCCAGTGTTTCTCTCGGCCCACACACACAGACCACTCATTTTACGGCTGTGGAAAATTTTAGATGGAATTTCGCAAGAATAGCACATATAGGGGACATGAGTGTTTCAACCACTTTCACGTAAAATTGGGGAACACTATTTGCGTTTAACCGCAATGATGATCCGCACAGATATGTATCTTTATATCCTACACAAACCTGTTTCGATATGAGAAATTCAGTGGCCCACTCCTCCACTTTGCTGGCTGTACCGTGACACCACTACATTATCTCTAGATGCATTCAAAACGTGGTGAAGATGTCGGTCGGCGCGATCTGGCCTCTTCCTCCAGTTCATGATCATCAGAGTGCAACTACAGTAGTGCTGGTGGCATTTATCAAATCAGCGTCAATACCGACAGGGTATCCAAAGATGCTCGCTAGACGCAAAATTGACCTCCATCGTCAGGATGGTTGAAAGGGCAGTCTTGAATCGCCCAAATCCTTTTTATGAAAACAAAATATAAAAAGTATAATTGCAGAAAATACTGCTCCAGGACTGTATATGCATCGAAACTATATCTCATGCTAGCCTGAGGGGTTAGGTGGGTAAGATGTTACTACAAATGAACCATCCAACAATATGTTAGTTGTTATCCTTGACTATTGTATGTCAAAACAATATTCAGTAATCTGCGTATCCTAACCTTTCTTGTGTACATATGCATCGCACGCCAAACATGAATAAACGTTTGGTATCAGGAAGTTGATAATTTTATAAACACGAGTTCAGCAAATATTTATTAGGCCAGGGTCACGCACTCACTCGTCGGAGATACATGTGGGAATTGCACCTAGGCGCACCCATCCGCCACTACAAATCGACTGGTCCCTACGCCGGGGCACGCGACTAGGCCTGGCTGCCAATTCCCCTAACTGAGGCACACTCGAAGCTGGGCCAACCATGAGCTAAGAGAGCGTCCGGGCGGTCGGCCCTAACCCCAGATCCCGTTCACACAGGAAGCGGTGGGCAGGATCGTCGAAGTGAAATAGTAAATAAGGAATCCAATCGGCGTATCAGCCCAATCCTGAGCGTCTAGCCTCACTAGAATAATGCGAAGCTGGAAAAACAATAGAGCAAATCAAGGAGCTGGTTCTATTGCCTCCGGATCGCCACCGTAACTCACCACTATCCTATATTTTCATATGTGACTCTATATGCCAGTCCGAGGCGTTGTTGAACTCGAGCTCGCAAGAAGAACCGTCAACTAATGGAAATACTCGAGGTAAATTAATGACTTGGTGACTTCCAGGATCTCGCTCATCCCTGGAAGACCCAGCAGCAGCAGCTACTGTCCAAAATCGCAAGAACGGACTAAATCTTGTTCAAGACGGCGTGACACAATGTGTGAACCAATTTGGCCCTTCTCACATTGACCTATAATGCCCTTGATCAGTACGGTACAAATTTATTTTTGCCACGGACGTCTTGCAGCACTGTTCGTGCAGGTGTCTAGTGCATATGCGTTAGCTGTATGAACGAGCAATTAATCATGCATCAAGTACTGCCTAACGAAGGTCATCGTCAATGTCTTGCACCTTGTACCGTAGGCCTAAATTTAGACAAGGCTAAGTGACGTTAGCATAAAATTATCGACCTTCTAGGCCTACTTACTACAGAAAAATATTCAACGACGAAAAAACGTGTGTTCTTAGTAATGAGCGGCAGCAAGAAATGATTTTTCTTACTGGCCCCATTCGGCTGAGAACTTTCGCAGCGAAACACCAGACGGCTTGGAAAACTTCACATTCTTGACCGTCTCTCACAAATCACTAGGTTGCCTATTCTTGTCGAATAAGATATTCAAAACAGCAACAATAAACTGCAGACTTTTGCGGCGGGCGGAATGAATGTTTCGCTCCGATCTGTCAATATATCATCCTTTATTTTAAAAATATTACACAGATATTGAAGAGAAAATATAACTTTAGTAATGGGTTAGGGTCCTAAATAAGTTTTCATAGAGTCCTAAACAGCAACCCACGGTCTCCGAAGGTCGGCTAATCAATGAACATAATTTGAAACGGGTTTGGTTGGCGTCTTGTATGTAGAGGGACCAATGACGTATAATTGAATAGTCTCCGAGACCTAGCTAATGCTATTATCCATGATATACGATAATAAGAGAGCACAACTATGTGGGTATCATTATTGCAACGAAGTCAACGAGCGCCAGCTACATCTGAACCCAAGACTACCAAGAGACGGGATTTTATTTTTGGTACATGAAACCAGTCCTGAAGGCCAACGGTATTCCCCCCCCTCCCGACTAAGTGCTCAGGACATCCCACCCTTCCCATAATCCAACCTACACGTGTTGGGAAGTGTTGGAGCCAGGTACACCCTGTCTCAACTCGTGACAACGGTGAAGATGCCAGAGACTCCACAGCACACTTCCTAGCAATATCACTTCCAGATATTAACAAAGAAGGTTATCGGATGTACAATACGGGTTGAAACACCACGCTGCTCGAGAATTCTCAGAGGAGCCTTGCAGACACACAAGTGAAGGCCTTGCGGATATCGATATATTCACTAGAGACCCCCACCGAAATCCCGCATTCGCTCAGCAGAACACGGAAGATGCGATCCACAGTGGACCTCTTGGATGTAAACCCCGACTGCTCAGGACGCTGAAGCGCAAGCAACTGACAACGGATCCGGCTCAAAGATGAACCTAGCAAGGCACTGTTGTTTGGTAGGACAACGTTTCTAACGACTGTGATTTTCCACATGATTCAGTTCCCTACATACATACAAAAAAAACGCGGAAGTATACTTATTGGATAGCAAAGCATGAAATTGATCTGACTAGGCATGCAGTCGCTGATGGTTAGCGGCCTTCAGGCTGCTCAAACGATAACGAACATTTCTTAGGTAACGTATTTCATCAAATCACCTGCTTTCAACATTAGAAGGCAATCGAGAAAAGTACCAACGTGAACAATATGTACAAGTCCCCAGGTGCGTTAAACCAATTACCAGCCGTGTTGCAGAAAACTGCTAGAAGATCGTGAACTCCGTAAATCCAGGTGTGACCTGCCGATATTCTTCGTTGTCACTGTAGCAACTACGACGTCTTAGGATCAACCTACGCGAAGTCCAGACAACTCCTAAAAGCTATGAGGGTTGCTCTCCCTAAATCCATCTGTACTTGAGTTTTCAGTGTTTCAGGTATCAGGTGTAAAATGCAGGCCACTGGACTATCTGTCGTCAGAGCAGACCCACCTACCATATTGTTGTAGAGGGCACATGAGAGGCACACTACTCATCACATTGAATTGTCATCGTGTTGGTGCAACCTGCCGATATTCACTCGTGTCAGTTTAACAACTGCGCATCGTATGCATCAGCCGTCCACAAACCTGCTATGGAGAATCTTTGGAGTACAAGAGCTTGACATTTCAATGCACTCAGAACCAACTGCGGAAGAAGTTGAAAACAACGTTACATGCCTGGGAAGGTTGACTGTCCCTTAGGTTTCTCGGCTCCAGATGACGGTTGGTTTGATTTGCATGCCATGGTGATTCCGATTAAGTATCAACGTGGGTTCTGAGGAGCAAATAAAAATGGGCTGTAATAGTGGGCTGCAAATATATCAATAAAATGTCGTTTAGGAGGTATGCTATATCACTCGAGGTTGAACCTCACGCCTGCAAGGTTACATTGAATTGTGGACATTCCGTTCCCACTATAAACGCAGATGAACGAACGAATGCGTCCAGTGTCAGATCCGTTTGAATAGCGTACGCATACTCATCCTGACAGTGGTGTAAGAATTATGGGTTTATGTTTGCTGAAATGTCGGTTTATAAACTATATAATAACTCATAATCGTGCCTTGCCTTGTGGGGGCCCCCATGATGTTACACATGAAGCTTGTTGTTATGGCGTGAGATCAGATTAAACATGATAATTGTTTTTTTTATTCGACCCCACCTGGAGTGATGAATATCAGGGACGCCGCCAATTGAAACTCTGCCAACTCTGAAATCTCTGTCTCAATTGGCGGCGTCCTTGAGTTAAGCTGGTTCGAGCTGGTATTCGTTCACCGTTGATGCTTATAGGCTTGACCTGATGAAAGTACGATGGCTCAGCAGGTAGAACGGTGTGCACGTTAAGCACAAGGTCGTGGGTTCGAATCCCGTTCGTACCAGTTTCCTCCGCAACGTTCTTTCCCTCGTTTTAAAAGGCAAAGTGCCAGTACCTGGGATCCGAACCTCATTGGCCATAGAAAAATTTCTGCACAGAGGAGTGTTGGTTCTCAGTGTTTCGCATATGCCGATACGACAACCTTAAATCAGTATATCTATATATATATATATATAGATATATATATATATATATATATATATATATATATATATATATATATATATATATATATATCTATATATATATATATAATATATATATATATAATATATATATATATATATATATATAGTAATATATATATATATATATATATATATATATATATATCTATATATATATATATATATATATATATATATTATATATATATATATAGTAATATATATATATATAGTAATATATATATATATATTATATATATATATATAATATATATATATATATATATATATATATATATATATATATATAGATATATATATATATATTATATATATATATATATATAATATATATATATATATTACTTTGCGTTTATATTGTGTAATTGTAAAAACTACTGTAATCTACTCTATCCAGGTTAAAAGGGATACCTACAATATCGTAAATTGAATGAGGTACACGGACAAGGTTATGGTGTACACAAATTGCTGTGTGTGTGCGTACTACTGATAAAGATAGGTTAGAAACTATATCGTATGGAACGTGCACGCACATTCAATAGAAAGATCACATTCCAATAAAAAGAAAAGGTTGGAGGGCAGACCATCATTATGGTACTGCGTGACCGGACAATTTCCACCCGGACAATTCCACCAGGACAATTCCCCCTCAACGGAATGGTTTTAGGGGCAGAATTAGGTGAGGGGCTAAAGTTGGTGTCACGTTTGGGGTGGAAATGTCGGGTAGGAATTGTCCGGGTGGCGTTGTCCGGCAATATGTACTCAATGGAGGGTTGTTGTTGCACAAACTGAAATTGAAGAGCAGAGATACATACAACATATAGCAAAATTTAGATGCCGGACTCCGCAGCAAACGCTATGGATTGGCAACAGTTGCTTTGAGAGCTACGCAACTGGGGATCTATTAAAGATAACACTCACCAGAGAAGAGAACAATCCAAACGTCATCCACTGGTAAAGTTAACAGAAGACACTGTGTTTGAAGGCGGAGAGGGAATTTCTATCAAGGGACAGTAACAAGCAACAGCTGAAAGTTTGATAGGTGCTGAACTGGTGTTGATTGTACGGTCATTCAGGCCGATGTTGACATTGCAAAGACTGCAGTTCACACTGCGCGTGAGTATTCCACCACAGTCATTGGCGAGGACACTGATCAGACAGATGATCTGACATATGATATTGGTAAGAAGCCAGCATTTGAAGAAAAAAAGTTAAAGTTAATCCAGACATCCAGTCAGTTGCAGATGCTTTCACTACAAGAGGTAAGATCGCACAGAGATAGACACACTCGGTAGTCTAGCAAATAGTGTGATTTTTGGCGGATTTTTTTGCATCATCTTTGGCTGCCTCAAGGTATTATGGTGTTAATCCTTAATACCCGTCTTCTTCCAACGGAATCTGCACTAAATGCCCATATATTAGGAGAGTGTACTATCAGAATATGCCTGGGATGGGTTGGGAAAGTGATATTGATTTCTTGGATTGGAATTGGGGGCTGGTAGATAATAAGCTAGTACCTGTAATATCTGATAGGAAAGCTACGCCGAACAATTTATTGAAAATGGTACACTGCAATTGTTCAACCGGTTGCGGTGGTCTCCGTCATAGTTGCAGAAAACATGGGTTTTCGTGTACCCCTGCATATCGATCATGCCACTCCACCATATTGTGAAATGAAACCAATCTCGGAGTCTCTGATAAACTTGACGACAGTGATGAGGAGTGAGACTTGTCGATGGAGTACTGGAGGCTTAGTCAGCTGCTCAGTGATCACTTTTTTCTTGATTATATGTGTTGGGCTGCTTACCTGTCGACATCTCATCGTAGTGATTAATGTATGCCTCGGGGTATTCAGTTTTAGAAACATCTCACCCATATGTTGTTGCTTCAGATGCAATAAACTTCTCAAAAATGAGCATATGTAAACTAGTAGAATTACCAATTTTGCGGATCATGTTCTGTATAAATACATAAAAAAATTATATGAATTGTTTGTATTATGACCCGAGATATTTGTTTCAATTGGTGAGAAACAAACGAGTGACCGGTATCGAATGGGTGTGGTATGAAAGCCTCCAGATTATATCCTTCCCATTTGTGTCCTTAAATAGACAATGTTGTTGTTTCACATCAAATTTCTCGTGCTATCCGTTATTACACCAGAACGCCTTCTTCAACTGAATTAGCCCTACTAAAAATCCCAGTTACGAGAGTGTACTATCAGACAATGCTTGGATGGGGTCGGAAAAGTGCTATTATCCCTAGAGTAGGGTTGGGAGGTGGTGGTAGATGGATGGTAGTGGTGGGGAGGCTGGTTGATGGGTGGTAGTGTTGTAGTGGTATTGAGTGTGACACTACATGACATGACAAGGTCCCGGGATCGATCCCCTGAGACCCCTGGCTCGTCGAAAACAAAAAAGGCCCACCCCCCTTTGATGGCTTCGTGTGGTTATTTCGTTGTAGTGGAGGTTCGCGTCCGTTGTTCTACGGATTAATTAGGTTCCTTGGTCAGGTTTCGGCAAGGTGGCAGTTGCTACCAACCCTCCCAACCCTTGGGGAAAGTGGAATAGGAGACACACTCGAGTCCGTCGGATTGGAGACAAGTGAATAGCGGTCCCGGGAGCGGGATGGGATTGTGTACATGCCTTCCCTCGTAATCCTCTGGGATTTAGTCGAAAAGAGAAGGCAAAGTTTCGCCGGTGTCCATCCACGATCACACGGCCAGGGCTTCGATGAGCTAGTATGGAATCTGAAACCGTAGCATTCAAAATCAATTAAATTCAAATAATGGATGGTATTGAAACAAATTTTGAGGCATAACCTTATATGAAATTTACTCATCGCTAATTGTTTATCTCAGACTTAAAGGTGGTCATGGATGGATATCTAAAGTAACGCAGGTACTGATAACGTGAACTTCAGTTGACCCCTGTAAGCCAGGTCAGAGATCATACATGGGAACACACTAATCAACACACTGAAATGATATAGGCCTATTTACTTGAATACCACGGAAGAGGTAGGATTATCTGCAAAATACGAACGTTAAAAATATTGCGAAATCGAGCAGTTCTTCTTTTTGGGAATTAAGGCCAATCCCGCCGCCTACCAGGAAATCAATTCACAGATATGTTCTGAAGCTGATTAGTGAACTTCCAACCGAATATGAACTAAATTGAAATAATTCTTGTACCTTATTTCCAATTTTAAGCTATCAATTTTTTTTTCGAACGTTAATATGGTACCTCTCTTGCGCAAGCCTGCAGCTGCGCTGCTAATTCTGTACAGTTCAGCTCACTATTCTTGAAAAATTCTACTTTTCTGTATTTTAACGAGTTGTTAGGTGCCTGAAGATTTCATAAAACAATTATAGAGAAACTTCAAGAGATCTTTACACAATACTATCAGATCAATCATCAAAATACTCAGTGAATTTTGGGTCATATCGAAATATCTTCCATCAGTTGCTCAAGTATACTAAATAACAACTTACGCAGCCAGCTGATCGAAAACCGGGATACTAATTTCGTGCATATGATTCCATGACAGCCTTTAACAGCTTGGTAAATATATATCATACAAGGATTTGAGTAGCAGACTTCATCCAAATTCACGAATGGCCGAGAGCCGCCATCTTGGTTTTGGTGGTTGAGATGATACCAAAACTATGTCAGACTCACTCCAGTGAATTCACAATAGCATTAGAATTAGTGGGAAATAACACTCTGATCATCCCTCTTGTGCAGCTTCTGGCAATTGTATGGCTATTTAGCATTTTCAAAATGGCGGCTGGCGGTCATTCTTATTTGTTGTTTAAATCAACTTCCCCATAGTCAAATGTTGGTAGACTTCTTCCTGTTATTAGGTCAGATTGTAGATAGACCCGTCTAGGTCCTCAAAAGGGGGTTGTGGAGGATTTTGTGTGTTTTTCAATATTTTACCCAGTTTGCAAGGGTTCTGGCATGCTGAAGAGGACCCTGTAAGAGACTTTCACAAACAGACAGGGTTAATCCTTTTTTACTTAACTGGATCGAAAGAGGCTGTATGTAGTGTCTACATGACTTAATTTGGCCCAATTATTTGTGATTACGTGCAATGCCATTAGAGGCGCATGACCTGTGGGCAGAAGCGTCGGCCTTCCACCCGGGAGACCGGGGTTCCCATCCCGGTGGGTCATACCAAAGATATTGAAATGGAACCTGTTGTCTTCTCGCTTGGCGCTCAGCACGAGGAATTGGAGCAGGGGACAGATGAGGGGTAGGCAATTTGTAATTGTCGTCTGCGTGTGATTACCCCCACACCACAGTTAAGGTACTGCCAAAGAGCATGGCTTCATTCCGTGTACCTGGTGAAGGATTCGCAGCTGACAATAAGGTGCAGTATCCAGGGTTGCACCCTTGATGGGCCGTGAATAGGATCGATCCTCTGCTCGGCAAGTATACCATCGTAAATTCGTATGTGCTGGCCTTGATCGGATGAGAGATATCTCAAAAGTAGTCCACCAATATTACAAGGGATGTATTATTATTGAATACATAGCTTAAATTCGAAGAAGAAAAAAGAGAAATATAACTTCAAATTTTGCTTATAATTGCTTCGCGGAATCTCTAAACCTGATCCAACCTCTCATGATATACAGATAGCTAGCTTCATATAGGGCGCCCATTTGTCAGCGTTCGAGCACAGGAATATGCTGGTACCTGTATGTGCGGTCCCCATAATAAGTACACGAACCCGATCGGCCGGAGGAGGTTGACTGGTACTCTGATAATCATTGTCAAATTGAAAGAGAAGATGAATATAAATTAGACCAATATTAGGTTATCAATTAATAAAACGTTTCTTGGTCAGATTACGCCGTGATGTTCCGGTGAGCATTCGCCACAAGTGGAAAAGAAGTCAACTTTATGATGGTGCAATCTACAATGTCGTTACGTAGCTTATTATCACCATTGTGAAAACTCACGAAAGACAGAAGACTCTATGCAGTGTGTGTGTGTGTGGGTGTGTGTGTGTGTGTGTGTGGTGTGTGTGTGTGTGGTGTGTGTGTGTGTGTGTGTGTGTGGTGTGTGTGTGTGTGTGTGGTGTGTGTGTGTTGCGTGCGTGTGTGTGCGACGCCTGCTTGTGACCACGATAACTCGACTCCACCCCGACCCCATGCTCTATACCTGGTATGTGAGTTCCCCATCATAGTACACGAACACATGGTTAGGGGTCACGTCAAATGCTACCTGAAGTCAATGTAAAAATCCCAAGCCCAGAATGCTTCAGCCGATCCAACTGAAAATTGTATGCCGCTTTCTCATTGGGGGTACAGGAACCACCATGTCTTTGTTGGGATTTCCTGGTGATATTTGATAAATTATTGGGAAAGTGTCAAAAAAAAGAGGTGGCATTCTGGCAAATTTCAAAAATAATTTGTCTATATGTGAGGATTGCTGTAGTGAGTAGAAGTTGAACAACTTGAAAAAAGCACAACAACTGCACTCGCCGTCAGCTGCGAATCATGATCACTGAATGAAACGATGTATTCTGACGGTTCGTTAAATGTGGGGTACAGGTGACCACACGTAGACAGCAACATGCAATTTTTTGCAATATTTGGTACCTAACGGGCAGGATCGGAACCTGATCCTCGGGTGGTAACCGTAGATGGACAATCAAACCGAATGTCCAAACTATCAAGCTGGGGCATGGGGGCATGGTTTCTATATTCTGATGTTTATGCAGATAACAAAGCACTTTTGGTACGACACGACCCTTCAGATGCCCATCAAATAACTAAATGGTTACCTTTCAGTTTCAGCTGCATAGATCTAATTGGTTCAACCTATCTCGAAATACAGTCAAATGGAAAAAAAAAAACTAATTTCGTCCAACCAGTCCGGTGAAGGTTTACTAGCATGAATCATGATATTTTTTATGGTGTACATTGAACCTATTCAAGGTCCAGTAAGGATGCAAACCTGGATACTGCACCTATTGTCGCTGCGAATACCCCACCAGGTACAGAAATAAGGCAATTGGCGGTACCTTAATGTGGGGGTGGGGGTAATCACACGCAGGCGGCAACTTGTAAATTGTCTACCCCTCGTTTGTCCCTGCCCCGATCCCTTGTGCTAAGCCTCCAGAGAGAAGGCAAACAGGTACCATTTTCAAAGTCTTTGATATGACCCGACTGGTAATCGAACCCCGGTCTACACATTACTATAATGAAAAAATATGCACAGGAAAAATATCAAATCCGCGCGACTTCACAATAACAACCTCTATTGAACGAATATCTATATGACGATGATGTATTCAGCTGATTATTGCCATATTTGATTGACACAAAAGGCACGTTTGATGGTAGACTTACTTCCAGGTTCTTAAAGACGCTGTAGTAATTCCTCCACTGAAGATCTCAGAGAATTGGCTGATATTTGAGTTGATGAGGTCGACTGGTTGAATAGATTGTTTTATACTTTGGGTTGAGTGATACTGAAGGGCAGGACAAAAATAGATAACCAAATAGTCCAAAGTTCAAGTCACGTAGACCATTTTTGTTGTTTCCAGGAGCGCAAATAACATACACTGCGTGGTCGGTCTATTTTGTAGGCGTGCAAGAGTGCCTTTCATCACGTAAGACGATTACAACATGACCCTTATATGTGTCCGTTGTTGTTTCGCCTCCAAACATCAAATCTTTAGGAGAGTGTAAAACAAGGAAACCCAAGGTCATGGACCCTGCGACCCAAAACGAGTGAGACCCCCCCATCTACTCAAATAGGCAACCTCCCGTGCCAAGTACGAACTATCTACGTCATTGTGCTGCACAGTTATCGTGCTCACCAGTTTTCCAGACCTCTGTTGACCTCCAGTGACCTTACACCTAACCCAAAACAATTTGAACCATATACACCACATCAGAACCATTTGTGCCAAATATGAGCTCCTTACATCAGTCGGTTGCACAGTTGTCATGCTCACAGGGTTTTCGGACCTAGCCCCAAACAGTAGGGTTGTTCTTCATCAAATGGCAACACCCGTGCTATGAACGCCTCTAAATCATTTCGTTGTACGGTAATTGTGCTCCCAGCCCTTCATACTTGGACTTCTGTTAGCCCTTCACGTACCTCCTCGCATAATTCTTGTTAATAAGTTATTGGTGTGTACGAGTCGTGGACTTTAACCTCAATGAATCTAAGGTGATATTCGTCTGTCCCCAAAGGAATCATCTACTCAAAATGGCAACCGTCCATGCAGTGCGGCGGAAGCCTACAAATTTAGGAGGGGGGGGGGGGAAGCAGACCAAACTTTTGATGAATTGATGTGTGTTACTATCTAAGCGAGCGCCACTTGGCTGGCTCGGGAGCGCCCACTAATTTTGGGTTTTAAACAAAACCTCGCGATGCCGTATACGACACTTCCTGAGCGTTGTGAGCTATATGTACCCAGTCATAAAACTGGGTCATGTCTGCAAAATGGTAGTTAATAATATGTATTATGAAGAGGATAGGCATTCAGATGGTTTGGAGCACAATGCCCGCTGAGGGAGAAGCCCGGGGAAAGGGGGTTCTGACCTCGCCCCCCCCCCCCCCCTCCCCATCTAAGAAAATCGACGTTCTTCTTCATTACGGTGTGAATTTCCAGTGCCATGATCGAGACTGAGTAATTATGATGCTCACCCACGTAGCCCCTTTCCCGCCCAGTTGGCCATCCCACTGTGGCCACGTGGTTAGCGTATCGGACTTGCAGTCTGTTAGGGGTTTAGGTCGGCTACCGTAGGTGGGACGAATCAAACACTGGAAAGATTAACATGTTTTAATCACTTGGTTTCCTCGCATTTTACACTAGTTGACCAACTAAGTGAAAAATTATTACGTACGTTTAGAAGACCACAAAGTTGTGGTCTTTGAAACGTACCTAACACCCTTTTCCACTTGGTGATGAAGTGTTGTAACAAACAAGGGAACAAGGTTTTCACACTATGTTATTGTTGATTCCGCAACATATTTGTAAGCAAATTTATTGCAAGTATACAGTTTGATACATGAATCATGCTGTTTGGGTGTCTTTTTTATTTGAAACGTACGTAACACCTAAAACCATTACTGCAAGATAGTAAATGGTAAAGTCAATCACAGACATGTCATTTGGGGTAATTGCTTCAGGTTCATTATGAAGCTGAACAAAAATGAACATCAACTTTTCTATTTTTAGTCTAAGGACTAAACTTTTTTTTTCAAATTTCCCACTTTTGTTTGCCGAGTATGGTGGCCTTGTACTACAACAGCGGTGATTATTGTTCATCTTGAAATAATCTAGTAGGCTAGTCAAGAGACTAGCATTACAGTCAGTCGGGCATCAAAAATGCTGACTCGTGTTCCCTTCTTGTCATTTTTTTCACATTCACTACGCGGAGGTGAATATTTCCCCATTCGATTACAGATTTTCGCTCAAGCTGCCGAATATCGCAAACCATGCGGCACGGTTCGGTACGCAACATTTGTTGAACTTAAAAGGATACTAGTTTCACATGTATTTAGGCCTGTTATAAAATCTATTGTCTATATATATTCCCATCATGGTTCCGCAGATCGATAATGATAGTTTAATGTCTATGTTGGTTTTACTTTCATTTGGTCCAATTTTAAGGGAACGACCCCCACTCTAAATTTTTCGGGGACCCCCTCCCCCCCCCCCCCCGCTTGGAGATTTTTCACTGAAAAAGTTAACGAGATGATGAACGTTTACTTCCTTGGGAAAGCTCGTCCCGTCACTAAGAACCACATGTGAGGGGGGGAAGCAGGAAGTCAAGGACACCCTGGCCCATTGTCAGTGTCCGATTCGGATGATACAACGAATGAGAGCAAGGAGATGACTAGCGTCTTACTAGTTCTTTCTGGCATGTCACGTGGATTGAAACGAAAAAGGAGAAGTAATCGTATCTGTCATTCTGTTGCCGTTGATAACAAAATAAGTGTCATCGAACTCGATTCAGATCTAACTCAAATTTGGGTAAAATCGTGAATTGGCTTCCTCTAGTAGGCAGAGGAGACAATTATTCAAAATATGCATTTCGGTCGATGAATGAGAATACACTGTTCACATTTCAATTAATTTGCTACAATAAAGATACTATATGATTAATAGAAACACAGGTTAAAACAAATCTTATCAGGGCGAATTGAAATGAAAGGATGATCTGCCTTTAAACATTAAATCAGTTTAGAGTTATAATATCCGTTCGACCCCATGTATTATTATTACGATTTACAAATGAATGAAATATCGAATATTAGAGCAAGGCATGCGCGGAGCACGATATTATCATGAAATTATGTGTGAACGTTAAAAAAAAAACATACTGAAAATCAAAACAGGAACACTTTTTGGCGTGCCAATATATGACGATGAAATATTGTAAAAAAAATAAAACATTTGCATCTAAGAACGGTATTCTCGAAAAACAAAGGTTCAGAGGGGAGGGAGGCACCTCTCCCATATCAGTCACATGAAATTGCTCCGAAAAAAACAAAAATCTTACAGCCACCTTCGTGCGGCGGAAAATAAGTCATTCCTCGCCTAATGAAATCTATATTACATAAACGGCTCAGATGATGGCATTCATGATCAGAATCAGATGTGCAAACCACAGTGAGGCATTCGAGCAAAATATTGATAAGATCCGGACGGAATATTATCAAGAGTGTGATAAAAATGATCAAGATAATTACACGGCCCACGAGTCCTAATGACTATGAATAACTCAGAGTAAACAGTGTCGATCACCTATATGTCGTTTTTGCAAGCATATGAAGGCGAATGCTGATTTCGAGCCTATATGAAAATTAAAAAAGATCTACGCTCTCGAGGGAATATCAGTGAATGAAGTACCCTGGGCCGTTCGTTCCTAGTTTAGGTGACAATATGACAGTGTGAGAAGTCGTAATTGACGTCATTGATCAGATAACAAGCATGATAGTGTTTTTATGCCCTGCAACAAAAGTTGTTTCCCGTTATCAGTTTTCAAGTGATTCTGTTTGTTACCTCGCGCACGAAAACTAATTGAATTCAACCCAGAACCTTTGATTGGAATCGTAAGAAATCTCTCATTGGTATTAAGGGGCCATCGTCTTTCCGACTTGTCATCATTGTCGCATTTTCGAAGCAACGATTTGACTACGTGGGGGTGAAAGAACAACAACAGTGGTTTACCTCACTATCGCTCCTACCGTTCTAGTCGTGATTCAGAGTTGTTAGCACCTCGTAGCGTTCCGTTGGGACCACACCTGGGAGGAAATGTGACTAGTAAACGTTCTTCAACCTCACCTCATATGATCGTAACAGAGTGCCGGATCTTAAGGCTTCGTCGGATATTAGTGCGCAATGACACAGCTTAGAGCAGTTTAGGGCAAACGGACATCTCAAAATTAACTTAAAGCCCCAACCAGAGGTATACTACTTCGAGGGGGTTCGAGGGGGTTGGGATGCGGTTAAACCCCAAATTATGAGGAGCCTAAAAAAATTTGACCACTGAAAAGAAGAGCAGCAAGAGGATAAGTGAAACGAGGGATGTTCAAGTAACATTTAATTTACCAATGAGGGTGCCATAGCTCGTAAATAGTGAGCACATGAAAAAACAGCAGTCATGATGATGCTGCTTATATGGATCGTTCAATTCACATTGCGACCCGAAAAAAGTTTGACCCCACTGAACCTTCCGGGTCAAAATGACACCTATAAATGAGCCTTTTTTTTCTTTCTTCTCGATTGTTCTTTAAACCTGCCAGAAAGGAGACTCTACCTATTGCGAGGTTGGTAAGGGTACATACATGATACCGCACCACATTGAAAAACTGCGAAACCTTCACCAGGTACATGCGTACTCAAAGTGGAAGAGAGGGCTATTGCACGCCAACAGCATTTTTTTCGAATTGCCTACCCAACATGTTCCCCTGTTCCTGTCTCACATGATGAGCGTCAAGGAGTAAGCCAAAACAGGTTTCCGTTTTGACCCGGCGAGATGAGAATTCACGGTCTCTCGGGTGGAAGGTCGACACTCTACCGCTGTGCCAACCACTGACCCTATATTTGCATTATGCATCGACATCGTATGTCCATTCTAGTAGAAGCACACTGAGTGTATGCAATCACATAAGCATTGCATTCTGGTTTATTTGTTTTATAATCATCAGGATTAATTGAATATTTGGTATCACCGGATATGATGATTTCGGAAAGCCACTTTCAGTCTGATATTCCCTCTGTGCTTCTATTAGGTGTGGTAAAAAAAACGGCAATTCTTTCTCGGGGCATGAACTTCTATTATTTGAATAAGGTATACACACTTTCCTCCTATGCGGTTAGAGCTATTTTGAATTTGTATTTCCGTATTTCGTGAGCCCTTTTTCCTGGGCGACCAAAAAAAATCATATTTACTGAGATACGTTTAGTGTCCCACAAAGAGGGACACATTCCCCAGTTCATGCCCCTTCTTATAATCCCTTCAATTCTTTTGATAGTCCAAAGGTGGCCCAACTGTCAATGAACAATGGTTTAGAAGATTCTCCACCTATCATGGAATTCCAGCCCTGCCAGGGTCCGGATACTTTCTTATGCCAATTCTACTGTCTTCTCTCTGAGACATCAGCTAGCTGTGTATCACAAAAATTGTGGAACGAACCCTTCAACTTTAATGCATAGACCTCGAATGAAGAAAAGGAAAATCAACCTGTAGCAGAACAACAAAAACATTGGCGATTCCCATATTTTTTTCATATAATCATGCCTCGTCATTGATATTGTTGACTTTAAATCCCATGGACACCCGTAAGAAGCCATATGTTCACGATAACACGGACCAAATTTATGATGCAATCCGACCTAATAGGTACGATAGGAAGTATTTGACAGCAGATGGGCAAGCTTGGCCCATAGTGTTCCTTCTGGTTGTCTTCGACCTTGATTGAAGAGGTCAAATATGAGTGAACAATGAACAATGTTTTCTATGTCACATTGTTGAGAGACCGAAACGTTAATTTTACGACTGCTCCTATGGAAATTGTGGTGTTGGTGGAAACCTACCCCCGGGTGTGTTGTAAGACATTGTCATGTTTATACTCTGCACGATTTGTGTATTATTTTTGTACACATATCTGCAGGCTGTTTCTGCGTACCAGATTTACGGGCCAAAAAAATTTTTTTCAGTGTAAATTGAATCTCCCTAAGGCTTTTAGGATTCCATAGATGCGTATGCGTATGTGAAAAATGTTCAATTAAGTGAACTGAGCGGGGGGGGGCCGGGGGGGGGGGTTAGTGTTTGAAGGTGTTCTATTTAGTTTGCAAAGATATGTATGTTCCACAAAAGCCAAAAATTCTTCATGAAAGCAAACCAACGCCGAATAGGCGGATGCACTGTACCAATGCGTTGCGGATGCGTCTACCGCGAATGGAATTATATTGGAAATATCTTCCTTGAAACAAAAACAACGACAATAAATCATGGGCTGCTGCCTTTTTAAGGTCTTCTCGCATACACTTATTAGTGTTTCCTCTTCTGAAAACAGACGTTTGTCCGTTAAATGATGTTATTTTCACAATCCAACTCTATGGAATCCCACTGCAAGTACACCTATAGCACATGTGCGAATCATCATCGTTTAACTTGATTTAGCGTTTAAATCGGCTATAGCTGCCGTTCGGTAGTGTTGCACTGGTGCTCGTGCGGGAGTTTTACAAGGGTTCATAGCACAATTTATATCATGGTCGTATTTCTTACATAGCGTGGGGAATTTCCTGCATCTGAATTGTCTGATTGATTCTCAACGGCATCTTACGAACTCGTTTTACGAGGACAGGCGCTTAGGTCGCTAATTCGAATTATAATGCCTAATATTAGAGGTACATCCTTCACGTGGTAGACGATTCAGTTAGTTCAGGGTGGAGCAAACTGCTTCAAATACAGTGGATTGAGTTGGATAGGCCTCATCGTATCAGTTGGTCATAATACTTTCTCCGCCTAGCCAAACGTCAGTTCAGACATTCGACAAGGAAGGTGCTTTTTGATGACTTATTTGATGTCTTGAATCGAAATGCTGAGATTAGACCGTGATGTGTTATTTAGAGTGTCTTTCGTGTTATTTATTAATAGGAGGTTAGAACATCCACGAGGCGTAGCTGGGGGATTTTGGCTCATGTTATGACGTCAAACGGTTTCATTCGAAAAAACAAGGGCCGGGTAACGGGTTTCCAATGTATAAATATTCAGTATTCTTTTAATTTTGTCTCACCTGAATGAAATCAGGAGGAAGACTTAGTGGTCACTACTGCGTGTGTGTGTGTGTGGGTGTGGTGTGTGTGTGTGTGGTTGGGTGTGGGTGTGGGTGTGTGTGGTGGTTGTGGGTGTGTGAGTCACACTTTATCCGGTAGCAGGATATCTTTCAACGGCAAGTTGCAATACGAAGAAAAAAATCAGGGTAGCATCGGGGGTTGGCGGACCCGATCTGATTAGATTTTTGGGCACAAAAGTCAATGATTTAGTAAGGGTAATAGCCTATTTTATGTAATTATGTTAGGCTCGGAGCAAGATTACGGAGGAAGCGTAGGTGCTATGGGGACTTGGTCTGGCACATAGAGGTGGGATATGAGGTAGGGTAGATGACACTGATTAGATTTTTCAGCTTAAAATGGGTCATCCAAATGGGCAATCGGGGTCAAAACTATTTTGTTTTTTGGCCAGAACCATTGGGAAACCAAATGTTCTGCCGAGGTTGGGAGGTGCACCATTGTGATCCCTCGTTGACCGCACATCGTGTCCCTCAGTGACCAGTGACCTCAATTTGACCTTACCATGTTTTGGGCGACCCCGACCCGCCCCATCGGACCGAAATCAAATTTTAGTGGCCATTTTGGATATCAGAGTATCTTCTGATCGAAATGCGACCGTTAATTGACCCCATGTGTGACCTTTGTGTGTGAAGATATCAGGGTCCAAAGTTTCCATTGGAATTAGGGCAGTTAGGATGGTCATATTGAATTTCGTCATGTGATTTTCAGAATCAGCGGGGTCAAACTACGCATGAAACTGAGGTCAAAGGTCAAAGGTCAAATGTCGTATGGATGTTCTATTTTTAGAGTGTCCACAGGGCAAAGAAAATTAAAAACTGTCAATTTTGAGATATGTGAAGGGCTCGGTGTGCTGAATAGACGAAACAAACACCGGCTTCAATCGGCACTCCGATTCTCAGTTACAAGGGGTCAAAGGTTGGGTTCGATACATTGGCAATGCATCGGCAGGAACTTTGGGATACATAATGATTGTGACGACTGCGTGTATCTCATCGAGAGTAACATTGTCATAAAAAAATATCATGTCATCAAAGGTCCGTCAAGGTCACTTATGACAAAAACTAATTTTTTTGGAAAACCTTACAGTGACATCGCTTGGCAGGTTTGAAAATTTCAGAAGGGTGAATCATGGAGGAGAATATTCTTCATGAAAACCGTCATGTTCAAAGGTATTCAAGGTCACTTATGGGCATCAACACTGCCAAATAGTATGTGCTCCCGCAACAATTCCAGTGACCCAAATTTTTCCTGATGTGGTTTATATGCAGGGACAGGTGTTCTCATCTAGGGGTAACATTTTTCATAAAAAAGGTCACATCATCCAGGTCATTGAAGGTCAATTAGAGGTCAAAACTAGTTTTTCTGGCATAACATTGGGAACCAAATGTCTGCCGAGGTGGGAGGTGCGCCATTGAGATCCACTACTTGACCACATCTGTGTTGACCTTGTGACCTCATTTTGACCTTTACAATGTTTGGGCCGAATCGAATTGTAGTGGCCATTGTCGATCTCAAGGGTACCTTCTTACCCCATGTGACCTTTTGTGTGTGAAGATATAATGTTAAGGTTTTCTTTGAAATTTCGTGCAGTAGGAGTTCCGGGATTTGTCGGATCTACAAAGTACGTTCTGATCGAAATGAACCATAATTTGACCCATGTGACTCTGTGTGTGAAGATATCACAGGTCAAATTTTCAGGGTTGCATCGGAATTGGTTGAAAAACGATTTTGATTAGAATTTGGGCACAATTTAGTAATTAAGTAAGGTAATTTGCCTATTTTAGTAATTTATTGTTCAGGCTCGTTAGCAAGATGTACAGAATTAACCGTATTTGCTATGGTGACTTGGTTGGCACTGATGGGGGATATAAGGTAGATGTACTCATCATATGTTCAGCGTCCATATGTGAATTACACGTCTTAATTTGCATAATTTATGCAAAATTCAAGTTTGAAGATTTTCCGAAACTTGGTGAATAGTAAAACCTCTACCTCATCACAAGATTCGGTCAATGGAGGTCATTCAACAGGTCTACTTGCATTATTTATTCATAATTTCAAAGTTTGCCGGAATTTTCGTGAATCCGGTCAGTCCTAAAATTGGCTAATTTCGGCATTTTAGTTCACACTTCCACAAAACGCAACAGTTCTAATTTTAGCACTCGCAGTATATTAGCTTATTTACGATCATAGCCAATACTAGCCTTGATTGAGTCAGTCCAGCGATCGAATGCAAGTGGATTCTGATACAGACCCATGTTGTATCGGATGTTATTACTATTATTTGGAAAGCATTGTAAGTACGAATTTCCAGCCCCATCGACATATTCAATTCGTGAAAATTAGTACTCGTTGTGATCGTTATAGACCAGTCTCAATTTTGCACCCATCCGTCTTCTCATCATCCACTCCCCAAGTTTTCCTTTCTGACGCTCAGGCTGGCTTTGACATTTGGACTGATGCGCCATAATTCATAATCTATGTCGGAAAGGCGACGCGATTGAATTTCAGGTAATTAAGTTCTACCTCTGGGCCTAAAAGCGTACAGACGCAATATATTTAAGCCCTACCCTATGTAAAGGGTGCAACTTGGCACATTGAAACCTTTTCGCAAGTTCCGTTAATCGTTACTATCCACGTTATCCCGAGAAATAACTGTGTCATCTCTACGGTGTTTAGTACTGGAATTCATAACCGGTTAAATTCGATTTCACACCACGAAACTGAAATACATAGGTCACTGGGTATTTATTATTGAGCGATGTTGGAGTTAGAGTGTAAATGCCAATGTGCTGCTGCAGTATTTACAGTGTCCCCTTACCATAAACCCTTCTTCAAATGCTGATAGCATCATTCCACAGTATTCTGGAAATTCCATCGATGCTGATTTCACAATATTTTGGAGATAATCCAAAACACGTTTTCCACATACAGAGGTGAATAGTTCAACGGTGTTCAATGCGAGAAACTCGGCCGAGTTTTTCGTTTTTTTAATTTTATTATTATTTTACTTCTCCAACTTTGCCATTGTTGGAATGTATGTCACATATATACCACTGTCCGTACCTCGGAATCCTACCCGATTCTGGATTTCCTAGACTCTCCTGATAAGTAGGGTCACATTCCTAGGCGACTTGCGATGGTTTCATGTCAGCTGGATCGCCAGAAAAAAAAAATCTATTACTGTTGCTCTTTCTCCAGGCTTGTCTAGTACGATGAGTTCAGGTCTTCTTCCTTGGTAGATGAACTCCGGTCTGTCCTCACCGGGGGGGGGTGCGTCAAAGTCCAGAGTAATTTTTAGCTGTTGTTCTGTCTCCAGTACTCTGCGTCTGGTATGTGGTAGCCATGGGTGTCTGCATGTCAGGTATCACTGTAGTGATTGCTATGGACTCAAGTTTTAATCTGCCTCTAACGCTGTTGTTATCTTCAGATACTCTTCCCGCTAGCTCTGACAAGCCGATATGAAAGTGGTTTACGGTCTTCCATCTGCCACTGCACAACCACACTTCCTGTCGCATGTATGCCTTATCTGGTTGGGTAACATCCTCCACTTGCCGGGACCTTGCCGTGCTGGCTTGTTTCTTTTCCACTTCTCCTCATATTGCTGTGTCCATTCTGCTTTCATTCAACCTTACCTTTTCCTTCTCGGTGGTTCCCGGATTGACAGCTGCTTCCAGTAGAGGTTCTTTCTCTTCCTTCATTGCCAGGTACTCGATGAGCCCCGCATCGTCGCTCACCTTATCGTGCCCTCCACTTCCTTTGACCCCTGCCACCTTCGCCTCGGGTAATGAGTCTGTGGATGTCCGCCTTGGGATGGAGCCCAAGTGGATAGTTAGGAGTTTGGAGTTTTTCGGTCGAGCTCCGCCAACTCCGCTTTGTGTCCAGTCCAATAGTCCTGCGGGTAGCTCAGTTAACCGGCCATGGCATATCAGTTAGGCTTGGATTTTAGTTGGCCGGTTAGCTTGGTTCTCAGGACTTTTTATTTGTCGCACTCTCTTGGTGTAAGGTCTTTGTAAGCATTGGCCTTCACATTTGCTCTTGGAGGTTCTCCATACCCTGTAGGATACCAAGGTATTGTACCTTTTGCTCACTCTACTTCATGAATTCTGCCGATTTTCAGCACGAGCCCTTGTGTAGTCCGTCAGCGTTCCGCACTTCTCGAGGCCGAACCGCATCCCGATAAATATATCGCTGAAGTTTGGACAGACACTGTCGTGATCATGGTCATGTCCTGCTCCTTCTTCCCGTAGAGGGCTTCAGGTCACCATGTACAGCTAGGTGTGTATTGTGTGACCTGACTTCAGAGTAGGCCTCGTTGTGATGTTCTCAGTGTGTGGCTGAGGGGGTTGAGTGACACGGCCGTCCCTCCCCTTGGAAGATCGCAACTTCTCATTGGGGATCTGGTCCAGGTTTCGCCGCTTGCTGTGAGGTTTAGTGC
Source organism: Sclerodactyla briareus (assembly GCA_026419785.1). Taxonomy (NCBI): domain Eukaryota; kingdom Metazoa; phylum Echinodermata; class Holothuroidea; order Dendrochirotida; family Sclerodactylidae; genus Sclerodactyla; species Sclerodactyla briareus. The sequence goes on from JAODTK010005730.1 coordinate 209,023, forward strand.
CCGCCAATATTGCCTGGAACTGTTGGATCAGAGTGCCTATCGTCTGGTCTAGCTTGTGCATTTTAATCGTCTCAATTATCCATGATTGTGGTACGGAAGTCGTGGGCCTTCTGGTAGTCTATCACCCACTGCTAGATATCTTGCGGCGAGTTCTCAAGTCCTTGCCCACGGCCTTTTCATGATGAGCTGGTCTTTGGTTCCCCTACTTCCAGGGGACTAACTCCTTTCGTTCCTCAGCGAGCTGTTATGCTAAGTCAGGTGACCCATGATCTGATCAGCCAGGGAGCCAGACATGCAACTTCCATTGGTCGGAGGCATTTGATTGGCGTGAAGTTTGCTGGTGAGGGTTCTTTGTTGGGGTCCTTCCAATTGTCAACTTGTCAATTTTGGTGTGTCGACTTAGTGTTGTTCACACGTTGCTGCAACTGTGTCTCTTATTCTGTGATGAAGGGGTGGGTCCATTTTCTTCACCAGAAAGGCCATGTACCTGTCCAGGGTCCGGAGGACTTCTAGTTTCGCATCGTCTTTGCCTTTCTCCGTACTTCGGCTTCGGTTATTTTCGTTGTCTGTTGTCGCGACGTTTTCGTATTGGGTCTTGAAATCCATCGGCCTCGTGTTATGGTGTTTCTCCACGCCCCATATTCCTCTCCAGAACTCTGCTGTCTCTTCTTTGCTGGTACTGAGGGGGTTGTCCGCCTTATTACCGTCCGGTGCTCTTGGACTCGCCCAGGTTGTTCTCTGAACGGCTTTTGATTATATTTTGTTCGTTTCCGGCGTTGTAACGTTGGAGTCGGTGAGTTAGTTGTGGTCATCTCTGCTTGGCATTAAATTATTGTTATTTTATTAGTAGTATATTATTATTTATATCAGACCCTGCTTGTATATCCCTGCTGTAGTTAAAACTTCAGTATAACTCATTATAATACCTTGTATAAGGGTATCTCGTGATGGCCCCATGTCAACTACTTTTATTCCAATTTGTTTTCCCCCACTTATAATTATACCAAAATGCACTTGAGGGCTGTTTTACTCACGGGGAATGTTTTGAGAATGTTTGAAAAGCCTGGCAACGGGAGTACCAGGTGGTGATGGCTTTCCGGTTGAGTTTTATCTTTGTTTTGGGGGGATATTAAACCTTTTTGTATTGTCGTCTCTAAACTATGGTTTTGATATTGGTATCTCTTCTGAACAGTCTAGAGATTATTACATTACCTACTCCCGGAGCAGTGTGATCCTAAAAAATATTGGAAACGGGCGCCCCTATCTCATTCGTCACCTTTGACTATACAATAGCTTGCGAAGTGTATTTCTTCGGAAAAAAAAATTCACCTGATTGCATCCATTCGACCAACAGGTTTCTTAAGAAAGTCGAGATACATCGGAAATATCAGATTTATTCTTAATTGTTATTGATTAATGATTATTATTCAAGAGCTACACATACACCGGATGAAATTACGTTTGTTGGATTTCGAAAAACCATCGACAGAGTTGAAGGGGAATATTTTATACTATGTGTTTCACTAGTTTAACTTGGGGGTAATGACATTCTTGCAGTGGATTAGAAAACTTTCTATAAAAATGTCAGCGCATGTATTCTGAATCACGGGTTCTTCTCGCGGGATACCTCCCTTTTCGAGTGGGATTGCTTCAGGGCTGCCCTGCTCCTAGTCCTTATTTATTTATTTATTTATTTATTTATTTATTTATTTATTTATTTATTTATTTATTTATTTTTTAATTTATATTTATTTATTTATTTTATTTAAACTTTATTTATTTAAAAAAATTTATTTATGTATTTATTTATTTATTTATTTATTCTTTTATTTATTTATCATTTAGCAGTCATGAGATGGGTAGAAACTCGGTTAGCAATGCTCATCTAACCCGAGGCCCAAAGATAACCAGTAAAATATATTTAAAAATTACATGTAAGAACTCCCATGAAGAGGTAATATTAAGATAAGTGACATTTTACTGTTTAAACGTACGGAGCCATATAGGCCATTATACATATTTCATGAATGTAAGTACAAGAAACAATGGGAATCAAATGAGATAATCATCACTGAACACAAATGTATAATGGGATACTTCCTTTGTCAGATGAAACCATTGGGAATGAAATTAAAATGTAAATCCTACAATCTTCCAAATCCTCAAATATATCTAGCTTCATAAAATTCATATTATTTCGTGAATTAAATGCTTAAACTGCTTAATGAGTGCGCCTCCCTACATTTTTGGGGTAGTTTTTTCAGTCTCTAGCAGCCATTGTATGAAAAGCGTTGTTGTGGTATTCGGTCCTTCCACCGATAATAAATAGTGTTTGACGATAGAACGATCTTAGGACCATGTGGTGAGATCTTTCTGTGACATTGGAACAACCCTCTGAGAGAATCGGGGTCATACCCTGAGGACATTTATATAGCATTGTAAGACGCTTTTTCCTGGAATTACGCTTATCGATTGCCTTCCATCCTAGGTATCAAGCATATATCAGAAACTTATGTGGAAGTCAGGATCGCCCAAAATTACTCTGGCGCGATTTTTGCACTCGGTTAATTTTGGGGCAATTTCGCCTCTTTACATTTACCACATATGGTAATACAGTAGTCTACACAGCGGCATTAATATATGTAAGAAGTTTACAGGTAGCGGTGTCAATCAGATGGTTATTCTTTTAAAAGAGAAATTCTCCCTTGAAAAGTTGGAAAAGATAATCTACATGTACATTCCAAGATAATGTTTGTTCAATAGGCCACCCAGTAGTTTTTTCGTGGGGACATTTTCCAGAAGGCAGTATTTACTGTACAGAGAGCTATTCCCTAATTCTTCTTGTCTCGATAATTTCTGCCGGGAGCTTATAAACTAGTTTTAGTTATGAGTATTCCGTCGCCATTCGTTTCCTTACACCACTCGCTTAGTTTACACATGTCAGCAGTTAATTATCAATTATATCTGTTATAGTTTCACCAGCCACATAAAACGTGTATCGTCAACCTAAATGTCGCACGTTCTAGTTTTATACGAAAGACCCATATCATTATATATATATTAATAACAATGGTCCTGAGAATAGATCCCTGAGAAACGCCAACATACAAACGGCTCGGGATCAGATAGAGCCCCTATAATCTCGAATCGCGGGGTCTACCTGAAAGGTAAAGACGTCCTCCAAGCACATGTACTTTCCGAAACCTCATATAGACCCAAAACATGGTATTAGGAATGTTCATGATCGACCAGATCAAAAGCTTTTTTAGATCCAGGAATACTGGGCCTACAAAATAATCCTTCGTCGATTGCTTCCAGCCATCCGTACTGTGACTTTTAGGAGAGCTGTCTCCTTTTTTTTCCCCCCACATGGGTGCAGTTCCCTGAATCCTGACTGCGCTGCTTCAAGTAGATCAAATTCATTAAGGTAGTAATCAGCGCATTAGGGACGTGCGGATCAATAATCTTGGATAACACTGGAGAATACGAAATAGGCCCGATAAGTAGAAACGTGCAATGCTTGAACCGCTTCTGAATATTGGGGTCACTATGGACTGGTTTCCAGCTGCTGAGAGAAACATTTGTGTAATACTTGAAAATTTATAGGTGAGTTAATACTTCACAAATAACGCCTGCATTGCGCTTTAGAATTTAGCAATAATTACATCTAGACCAGTTGCTCTATTGGGGGGTCTAAGACTTAAATACCGCATCCACGAAATCTGGTGAGACCAGCGGTATGTCAAAGCGGGTACAGACGGGGAGCTTATCAAGATATACCTTTGGAGTTCATCCACGTCCTCTGGACCTGCAACCCAGCCCCACATATGATTTGATACAGAAGTGAAAAAATATGTTAAATGCAATCGCAACCTCCTGGTTACCTTCATATCTCTATCATCGACTATAACGAAACTGGTGCTTGTTGAACTTTCATGTCAGTGATGTGTGATTGGCCATGTTGAGGAGCTTCCAAATAGCTCTAGAGTTTCCTTCGTGTTAATTATGCATTCAGGAAATAGTTTTACTTCGCCTTTCTGATCAGGCCGGTAAACTGTATTTTCTTATATTGTTTGTACAAGTGAGGGAATCAAGTGAGGACAATGGCAACCCCCTGCGAGATGTTAGGATCAAAATATCACTCTATGCTGACGATAACACAATATGAGTAATAGAGTTGAATCTTTTGGAGGGGCCGTGAAACTTTTAGGAGAATTTGCAGTATTTCCGGTGTTCAAAGTGAATTATCAAGTCTCACTCGTTCCTATGGAGATTCGAATGACCAAAATTGGATAAGTGGGCCTAATAGTTTTTGTAACATTCCAATTGTCCAGGGTCCTTTGAAAGTTCTTGGCATTTCTATAAATCGTGATAGGGCCAATTGTTTATCACCAAAACTACTTGCCAACGCTGGCAAATATTCTAAGAAGCTGTCTTGTCGAGATTCTGACTTTGATGGTCAGAGTTTGTTATTGTTTAAAAGCTTAGCCCTCCTCACCCAACTAGTATTTCTCTTGTCAGTGTAGCCGATACCACCAGATTCTTTTCTGAAAGAGGTAAATTCTACAAATTTGAACTCTGGGTAGGTACACTGATAATGTGTTTAAAAGAACTATTATGATGCAATCATACTGTCATCTGTCTCAACGTGGTTTTGAATGTCACCACTGTAATTAAGTTTGTTTAATGTTTTAACTTCGCTTTGCGGCTTTGTAAGAAGATTTTTGGATGGCTCTGCAACACCTGGAAATTACTTTTTAATTATTATTTCATGAACGTGGAGAAACAGTTTTGAACTGTATTCATTATTGCAAATTGTAAATAAATTTGTTTTAGATTGCTGCAGGCCCTGGTGTTGCTATCACGTTTTGGGAACCCCCACCTCCACTTGTTGATGATCGGGTGGTCTGGAATAATTTCTTTATTGAGTGAATCAGTGTGTATTTTTTTTCACCAGCACTGTTTTCCATTTGGACTGTTTTTACGTAAGGGATTTTTACAAGTGACAATGGTAATCCGCTGAATTATAAGGAATTTCATTCGAAACATATAATGATGGACTTTCCTTTTACCCCGCTGGTCTGTCATTCATTATGCAATTTCCCGTTTGTGGAGACCTGATCGGGCTGACCTTTTGTCGGCGGCATTCTTACATGAAATTGTTGCGACGAAATCATATCTTCGCAAATTATGTATCAATTAGGAACTGCCTTTTTGTCATGAGGTAGAATAACACTTATTCATATATCAAATAGCATATATAACTCTCGAAACTTAATACAAAAGTTTCTAACTATAACCTATCAAACACAAAATACTTTTTTGTCGTTCAATTGTGCAACACGATACCTGTTTAAGGAAAAACAGGGAACCGTGCTGATCTTATGGAACTGATGTTTTGTAACAACGTTTCGGTTGAATCGCTTGTTGTAAGTCAAGCATTTATTAAGACGTATGGTATCCATGTATGAAAATGTTTTCTTCATGATGATGGTCGAGCTAATAAACTGTTCTGTTTAAACTGTTTTCTTCACAATCTGCTTGATTGGGCAGTTTCTAACCTTCCTAAGTAATTCGGTCGGCCCTATGGAATCCTACCCTGACTCTGGGAGGTCGAGCACTCTCAGTCTCAGGATGTGGCACTTCCAATGATCGCTGTTCCCTTTATCAGAGGTAGGGTTCGGTGTTTTCCTGGATGATACCGTCTATGCATTTTTCGAGGTTGTTGGATGTGACTCCGAGTGACTCCAGTCACCACTTACACGCCCTTGCTTTGACACCCACCTTCTCTGTAATTCTATTATTATTATTATTAAGGGTATTTATTATTATTATTGTTAACTAAAGATTATAGTAATACTCCCATATAGAAAGTGGAGCAGAGTCTCCTCCAGTATAAACCTGTATGGCACTTTTTCTTTCCGAATAGGTTAGAAATAGGCCTAGTGTTACACAATAGTTTACGATTGACGAGTAGCCTAACACGTTGTAAGTCGTAGTGTAGTGTTTCACAACTAGAGGAACTTTAGTTTGTCAACCGATATCCACCCGCAGCACAATCTTGGCCCCGTGTCCGACTTGCTGTTGTTGTTTTTTTTTTTTTCCCCTCTCTTACAAAGACCGTTCCCTCCTTGACTCTGGCGTTTCCTGTCCTCTTTTTTTCCCTCTCCCATGGGCGGCGATCACGGGGGGGGGGGGGGCACGGGGGGACATGTCCCCCCCCCCCTTATTTTTTGGTGGGGGGTACAATATCAAATGTCCCCCCCAATATTTTGGCGGGGGGGTGAAAATCCTATAATCCCCTATGTACATACTGCCATAACACAAGTTCTACTCATAATTTCTTTAGCGTCTTGCTTATTTTATGTTGAGCGGTCGAAATGCAAAAAAATTCGCGCTGCGCGGCTGCATCTGTCTTTTCCGTTACTGTATAATACAGTAGGCCCATGTATACATAACTTAGTCAGATTCTAATTCGAAAATGACTTTTCTCCATACGTCTCTCTTCAAAGTGGGGTGAAATATGGAATAGGCCACAAGGGGAATTTTGGTTTAGGGACATTGTTCATGTTGCAGAGGGGGGGGGCGCCCTCCCCACTAAAATAATGCTTGAAACCAACCGCATTTTTCTTCACACTGCACATAACCACTAGCTAGAGTTTAGTCTACTTCGGATCCTTATTGTTCAGAATGCATGGCTTTTTGCCAGCCTGACGTGCTGATTCTTAATAGAAGATGAAAGCTATATGCCACGAAAAACAACAGGGCAAGGGATCGTGCACATCACTATGGGGGATCACGTGATTGACGCATGGTACTATAAAGGCGCGTTGCGGGGCGGAACAATTCTGAGACATGAAACCTCCAAATAGGGCTATGGTAGGAATGGAGGCCCACGATGAAGAAATGTAGAAATTAAACATCGATCAGTTTTTCAGAAATTTAATGTCGTTTTCAGTGATGCTGCTTACTGCCATAAGCCCCGCCGGGAAGCAATCTGGGTTCGGGGAAGGGAAAGGGTGGGGTCTGGGTCTGTAGACTATTTGCTGGTAGTATTGCATCAATGCTAGTGGCACGAAAGTAATCAATGAACACAGAGCAGTTCTCCAAAAGCGTTTCTTGAGATATAAATTCGGAAATTTATTGTCATTTTCAGGGATGTTGCTACTGTCATACGACCCAGAGGTCCCGTTTCAAATTTTGGGACGTTGCTAATTGCACATACGGCCGCAGGAAGTGCCGTTCCCTGGCATTGGGGGGCGGGGGGGGGGGGTATTAAAACGAGAATTTTCTTGTACCCTACGCGTCCACTGATGGTGGCCCGAATTGCAGGGAATAAACATTCGAATAAGTCCATCAAGACGGTTTTTGCGATATAAATTTCTGAAAAAATATTGCCAATTTTAGGGACGTTGCGTACGAAAAATTTTCTTCTCCCTACGCGTCAACCGATGGTGCATGGCCCGAATTGTACGGAATGACAATTTAATCTTTTTATTCTAAAATGTTTCTTGAAAAAAAAAAACGAGAATTTACTTGCCAATTTTAGGGAAGTAATTTACTGCCATATGGCCTGGAGATGCCGTTTCCTGCAATCTGGGGGCTCTGTAAAACGAAAAATTCTCCTGCACGATACGCGCCAACCGATGGTGGCGCTCCGTTAGATGGTGCCAACCTCATATGCCCCCCCCCCCCCCCAATATTTGAAACAGATCGCCGCCCCTGCCTCTCTCCTGCTCCAGGACATGGGCTAAGCAACGGAGGACATACTTCCTGGGCCAGCGCAACCTGCAACCACTCAGCACAAAGGCTACATTCTGGATCCTCCCTCAAACCGTATCTGAAGAGATTGTTTGGCGATGGTAGAGTGTCGTATACCGAAAGGAGTAAGAAGGAAATTCAGAATGGTTCAAGTTTCCATACATCCGACCATGAAATGTTATGCTTGTAGCTGCCATCTGGTCCCGACTCCTGGAGCCCACAGTTCAACTGCTCTTCATCTCCTGCTTTCGTCCTCCACCCTCTATTTCTCTCGTACCATTCGGCGCTGTTCTGATGGACCGACCTTATTCCATTGTTGGAAGTGGGTTGTTCCCAGGCGTTGCCTTCCTACACATGAATTCCCAATGATGTCTCCAGTAACATGTTGTTCTCTGCCTGACGAACTGCACTGGTCAGCCACCCCTTGGTGTCTGTCTTCAAGGTGATCTTGGCATTGCGGATGTTTTTGTCTGCTGAGTCTTTGATAGTCACGACTACACTAAATTTACCCACCATGAACTATCCAACCACTGAAGGTAATAGTAGCTGTAACTCGTCCGGATCTGATGTAGAGGCCGATGGAAGTGAAGCTAGGCCAGCCACTATCTGAAGAACTTGTTGACCTCCCTCTCTATTCGTTCAACCGTGGAGATTGGTAATCGTAGAAAGTAAGTCATGTTGGTCGTAAATTTTGCCTCTGGGAAAAGAGTGTTCTCGACTTGACGAATAAGTAAGCTTCTACAGAACATCAACTGGTCAATATTTACTACCAAAGGCCCTGAAATAAAACAATTATTAGTAATAGAGATTGTGAGAACAAAAGAGGCTAAAGCTAGACCAGTTAAAATTCTGATCAGTTATGTTCTTTACTGTACACGTTAAAAATAAAGTTACTAATCAGCATCGGGACACCCCCCCCCCAATAATTTCGTCACCGTCGGCAAATTTTCGGTCTGGGGCAAAAAGGAGGAAGTGGGAGGAAAAGAGAGGAAGAGAGGGAGAAGAGGGGGAAAAGAGGACAGGAGAAAAGAAGAAAGAGGGGAAGGAACAGGGATGTGAGGGTGTGTACGGGAAGAAGGGTGTGAAGGGGAAGACAGGAATATGGAAAGTGGAATAGAAAGAAAAAACCGAAGCCAGACTTTATTATCGGCTAATTGACTTTGGCTCTTCAATTAATTGGCCCATTCAGCGTCGGCAAGAGAATGGCACGCCGGCACAAATTAGATAATGTGACGGCCGTCGCCACGGTGTAATTGGGGAGCTATCGGCAATCGGCAAAAAGGGAAATAAAGGCATTGCGTTTGAATTCCATTCTCGTGAGTTTGACCGACAGTTGGGTTATGGTACTATAACTTAACAATGGAAAGACAGTCGGTTTTTAGGCGGGAAATCAGCATGCGAGAGCGCAGCGCCTCTTGATGGTCTGCTTCATATCAAGAGTGCCGTCAAAATCGGGCAATTGTTTAGGATTCGGGCAGAATTTTTCGGCGTGCCAAATGAAAGGGTCCAGGGTACGTGGTGGCGGATCGGGTAATACTGAACGCCCATTTCACGAAAGGAGTGCCACCAAAATGCTTCTGAGGACGTTTCAAAATTCCCATTCTCCAAAGGGGAAGGAGAACCCCTTTCCTTAGACCCCCCCCCCCCATATCAGTCACATTGCCAGATTCGTCGGCAAAAATAACTTATTCACACCCATCATCAAACCTTTGCTACGCCCCTGATCAAAACACCAAACCACTACAGCAATCCTCTCCCATAGACTGAATGCTTTTCGAAGGGAAAATAATGTGTGAATGTCAATAGAAAACCAAGATTGTTCACAGGGTTGTGCAAGTGAATCATTATTATTGCATGGAGGGATGCTTTCCAATCTGCGCCCAATACACATGCATAACTTTTAAGCGGACTGTAACTCCGTAGACGGAGATCTATTAGCTCATCCTGTAGTTGACCTAAATCCCGTCAATTACCTTTCACCATTGTTTCAGAATGAACCAGCAGCGTAAACATGGTATCAGTTTAGGGAACATCCGTCTGTTCACCGCAATATTTAACTGAATTGGCATATTGGGGATCTCAAAGCGTCCTTCCTTCCCACACGGGTTTGTAGAGCATCCGTAGGGGATGTGGGGGTGAACTCACGAATGTTCGCTGAAATAGATTAGAGATAGATGACATGAGAATGACTTTATTCTGGAAGTGTGATTGCTGGGATGTACTTTCTCACTGTGGGAGAACAGCAATCAATTCAATTCCTTCATTTCAATGTATTTTTCTCCTCTCCAGTCGCCCCCACTCATTCGACTGCCACCCAGCCGCAATCCAACCGCCGCTTCCAATACGCCCGGGCTCCTCTTGGCAACCGCGACCAGAAAGGTTGCCCCAACTGCCCCAACCGATTCCCTGAGGTACCCTCGGAGCGGAGCAAAACACGAGGTACGAATGTGTCCCGACGGTCGGCCCAACCCACCGTATCCCGTTCACCCAAGACCGGTGAACAGGATCGTCCGCCCTGAAACGCGCAAACAAGACATCCCCGCCTCCCGAGATCCCTTGCATCAGATTAGTGATCATGCCAGCGGAAAACCGAGATGCGCGGAGGGAGGCAGTCGGAAAGGAAGCCAATCATGTCTCACAAACAGTGAGGCCCAAGCTTATTAGAATGTAGCTAGACTGGGAGCACAAATGAGCAAAAAACACGGAGCACTCGAATGCAAACTTCCAATAATCCTCGGATATTCATTACAGCAGAGGTTCATGGGTGCTAAACAGAATGAACAATCTTAGCCTGCTGGACATCAAAGATAGTTGTCACCCCGCCTCTAAACCGTAGGTTTTCTCCCCATATGGGAATTAATTAACTGTCCCTGGATCTAAATGACGTATCAAAGAGCGTGTGATAGATACATCAACTATAGCGTCAACACGTGAGAGCAGCCTGGTATCGGAGCGAGATCGGGTCTGACACAATCAACGATTAACAAACAGCCTGTTATATAGTTAGCACCGCCTCGTACGACGGGAACTGCCGAGAGTACATCTGTGTCGAATAGTGCAGGCAAAAACACGTTATAACCACGTTCATTGGTCCAAAAAAAGTGATGTGAATGGCCCGTTGCTATGTCAAAGTTAATTACTATCGAAAAATTACTTGTAACTTTTCAAAGGTATGTTAGAATGCGACAAATTAAATTCTGAGGTGACAAATGGAAATTATAACATTTCTATCAAATTCTAACATTCCAATTCCTACCTTTCTATCAATTTGCTAACGTGTCAATTTACACCAGTCAACTTGGGGCATCAGTTAGATAGGCCTGTTTCAATTGTGAAATATAATAGTGAGTTGCACTCATTGTTCATCTATTTTCCTCACACACCCAAATGTTCAGACCAATAATGGTCATGACAAAGTGACGCCAATGATGCCGGGTACCACCCCCCCCCCCAAAAAAAAATCAACGGAAACCCTGGGAGGGAGGTCACGTCGGTATTGGCCTGAGGTCTCAACCTTAGGGTGAGGTAAGCTGATGTTTAGGACACATTCCGCGATTGGCCCATCACAAAACAACATACAGAAACTCGCCGCCATACCGGCGTGTGAAATTCATTCTCAAAACCATGCCCCTCTGGATAGCGTTATTGCCCGCAATGCGTGACCCTCATTGAAAAACACGGAGGCACAATGAATCATAGGAAAAGTACGCTATTTTTTTTTTCATGACGTCATGAATACATAACAAATGCGTGGAGACATAATAATCCATGGGTGCAAGTGCCTGCAATCGAGTGCGCAGTGACCCAAGGGACACCATTTCAGACTAAACAATTACCTTCATAGGCGTCAATCCATCTTCAGAAGTGGGGGGGGCAGGACCAAAGTGGGGGGGGGGACATAAACCTCGCCGCCAAAAAATTACTTTGTGAAAAAAGAAGTCAAGTCAAGTCCCCTGAGGGAGGTACCAACTCCCATCAGTCTCGTAATGCGGTCAATCTATTCTGCCTCTCACCCCGTCATGCCATCTCGTGTTTATACTCATATGCCATAATGTCGTGCAACATGTTCACCCGGGGGGGTCGGGGGGAAGCGCCATTTTACAAGTAGAGTAACGAGGTGACAAGAATAACGTAAATTAGAGTACTTTTACAATGATAGGTACGATACGTTAATGTGGAAAGGGTGCAAAAAATCCACTAGAATGAGGAAGAAGGTGTATTTAGGGTGGTAGAAACCCATTGTTTTGGGGAAATTCAGGAGAGCAGAATAATTGGAAATCAGTAGTGTTTAGGGTAACAAAAAATGGGCTAATACTTATTTTAGGGTGCCTTTTTGTCACCGGAAAATTAGTGGGTAGGGACCGAAGAGGTCAATGGTCACGCCTGAGAACCCCTGTCAATTAATCTGTGGCCCCCCGGTCATTACAGCTATACAGTCGTACACCGCGATTTTAGCGCATATTTCGGGACGGCGTACCCAACGGGGGGGGGGGGTTCTAATTTTGGGGGGGGGCAGGTCAGAACCCCCACCCCTCATGAACTCAGGATTCAATGAATTGAAAAACAAACCAAAAACTGATATTTTGCAGTTCATTAGAGGCTTTGCAGCTGTTACTTAGCAAATATGCAGCGGCAGTGTCTCATGTCCCATAAAGTGTACTTTTTCCAATAGGGAGAGTGGGGCAATTTATGAGGGCGCATTCCCCAGGGTCCGACCTCAACCACCCCCCCCCCCTCCATGACAAATCGCTAGGTCGCGCCCGGACATACCGTTACAGTCCACCGGCCTGCCCACCTGTCCACCTACCGGCGTGCACACATTCATTAGAGTCGGTGAGGTCAGGAACCGTAAAGGTCCGCCTGGTTCAAAACCCCGTTGGGTCGTCACAGACGGCCAACTGCAGTTTTCATCCCTCTTCTTCCTCCTCGTGTAGGAAATTAGCTCAGCACACTGTCCACTGCGTACCCACGGGTGTCAGAACTCCCCCCCCCCTCCCCACCATGACCCAATTATTCACAAATATTGCAACAGCATGTGTCTTGTGGCCCATAAATTGTACTTTTTTTGCTAATAGAGAGGGTGAGGTCATTATAATGGCGCCCAGACAAATCTCCTCGGTACGAAAAGAGTAGGCCTATCTTTGGTAACCCAAAGCGGATCCCCCAACTTTCAGAAGTGGCTGCGCCCTGTGCATACGTCTGTGACCATAAATCGTATGAACATATGGGTAATCTTTGGAGAAGGTGTTTTACATTATCGTGAGCGATCCTCCTTAATTACCTATCTTTTTTATTTTTTAGGTTTGCTCTAGTTTATCGTTTTCAAACGCCCGAATTTTCCCTCTTCAATTTCAAGCTGCTCACCCGTACACACACAAGTACAACACACATAAACACGCACTCTAACGATCATACTCAAACGGGAGCAATGTATTCACGAGCGCGCACATGCACACACTCGAACCCACACACCCGTACGCTTGCCATACTCGTGAGTTGCGAGGATGTCCTTGGCGTGCGTTACTTCAAATTGAAAATCGCCATCTTGGACAACAGGCACTACTAGTGGGGTGACAAGCTATGTATAACGTAGTGAAACATATTCAGCTTGATTTTGATTGTCTATGGTTCAGGTACGCCAATGACTCATCCCGGTAACCTAAACGAATTTTTTTGATCGTGGATGAGCACTCGGCGACAACGCGTCTTCTCTTCTCGACTAGTGCTCAGATGATATCGAGGCAGGAGTGACACCAATCCCTGCTCCCTGGACGCACGGGAATTTTACGTCCCCCCATCCGACGTACGATCGTTAACCCCGGATCTGACCACTTTCTCTCATAACCAGGAGGAGCGAATGCTCACAGCCGACCGACGAGACCTGTTTGCAAGTGCCCCCTAAACAACCCCCACCGAAAGGCCAAGCCCACTGCTCAACCGCAGTGACCACAGGAACCTAAGACGCAGAACACGCCAGTCGAACTGCAAGTACCGCCACTCTGGAAAAACGGCCCGGTGCTTGGTCGGCTGGAATTCGAACCCGGGACCTGTGCATGCAAAGCGACTGATACCCGCTCTACTATCCTCCCGCTCCTTGTTTACAAGTTTAACCGTCGGTTGTATAACCGTCGGTATGTTTGGTAGCCTACCGTTCGTTGCTTTCTTTGGTTTCTACACAATGTCATGGCAAGAGCAAGTGAAACAGTTTTCAGTAAGGTTACTTACTACTTTTTCTCCATCTTAAACAGTACGTGTAGCTGAACTTCTTGGTATCGTCAGTCAGCGTCAACAAAATGCTTAGATCGTCACATTGTGATTAGCACGCCCCTCCCCCCCCCCCCCCCCGCTTCAACTCTAGAACCTGCCTGCCCGTACGGCTGAAACCAATACAATATCCCCGGACAATTTCGATTATATCAACTGAAATTGTCCTCCTGCGAACAGACGCTTCCAAGAAAAAATCAAATTTTAATCAAATTTATAGGCACCCAAAACACTAAACTTCAGAGTGGGGCGCTGTATGGCGCCTATTTTCAGACGTCTATTTCTAAATAGAGGGCTCTGCTATTTTGGCTACCCTCCTATATTCTTTATTCACCTCAAAAATTTGACGGTGTCTTACGGACATCCGTACTATGGTGAAAAACGAAATCCCTAATCTCTAATGAACTCGTCTAAAGGTTTAAGGGCGTGGCTTACGACTGCGGTGTTTTGCTCCGCAAAAACTGCACGTAATTTATCTAGTTTGATTTGCTCTCGAATGTAGACACCATTTGGTATTATTTTTGCCCGTAGTTTCCCAAATTAAGAGAACATTCCTAAACTGTTACGACATGTCACCGGACCGGGAATTTATTCACATCGTTTTTCGATCAATGAAACCGTAACTTCATTAACCTTTGGTCTCACCTCCTTTGAGTATCATCAGAGGGATTTTTTCATCCTGTCAACCTCTTCGAGGTTTGATGAGAATGATGATGACCATTGATGAGTTTTTCGGTGATTCACTCACTCATACAGCAGGAGTATGTGTGACTGCATGCTCCAGCTCGTTCTGACTTTTTCTGATGACACTTTTTGCACTTATGAAGACTTCGTGACGCACAGGGACTCTCAGTTGCATATGCGGGTCGGTTAATCATGTAGAATGATACGAATACGAGTGTTCATTTAGTTCGCCAAGATGGCTACTTGTTCCCCGAAGGCCACAAAGGAAATTAAACGGAAGCAAACCACCACTGAAGACGCAAAATGGACACAAACATGTACCAATGTGTATACCATGGGCGTCAACAGGTGAGGACTGGGGCCTAAAGAGTGGGGGGGCCATATGTTTGTTTTGTCCTCCCCCCCCCCCCCCTTTTCCGGACCGTAATCAAACATATAGGCACATGCCCGATTTTGTAGATCACTCTAAACTGATTTAATTTTTGGCTAACCAAACATAATCGCGTTGGAAATTGTCTTAATTCCCTATTCCAGGTGCGGAGCCCAGGTGAGTCTGGACCCGACTAGGGCCGAAAAAAAAAAAAAAAAAAAAAAAAGTGGAAGGATTACCATGTTCCATACCGAGTTCCTTCGAATTTTAAATCGAATAGCCAAAAGTGCATAATTTCCAAGTGTTTTTGCGCGCAATGCGTTTTCTCTTTCAGGGCGTTGTAGCTTCCAATAGCGATAATGCTTGAATCATTTGTCACTTCTGATCAATTTCGTAAGCCTTGGGCAGACTCCCCCCCCCCTCCCGTTTCTTCTTCCTCTGAGATGAAAATTCGGGTCGAAATTCGTGGAAAAAATGCCTGATTTTTTTGCAGCCTTTTTTCGATAAAATACCCGGAAAACCTGAAATTTTTTCGCGCGCGTCGGTAGTTTCTAATGACTGACTTGTAAAAATCGGGTACACATTTCCTGCTCCCCAAATTGGAATGGTCTCGTACGCCTATGGCGTTTTCCTTCGATCCCACCAGAGACCGTTTTCGGTAGACCCCTGATCCCACGCAAACAAAGCCCAACGTAGAAAAGGTATAAATAAATAACCATGTTGATATCTGAGTATGCACATGACAACTTTTTTTGGTCTGTCCTTTTACTCCAATCACACAGGTATATGGGTGCTATTGAGCCTGCAATTGCCGTTTCCCTCCCGCCATCTGGAGGGTTTGAAAATCGGAAATTTTCTTTGTGAAATTTTAATCGTGCCAACCGATGGTGGCGCTCCCCTTTAGATGAATCAATTGCATTCGAATGTGCCCCCTCCCACCCACTTTTCAAAACGGTCAGACGCCCCTGGTGTATACTGATCGTATTCACCGCGTGGAATTTGAATGGAGATCTGCCTCGGTAAGCCAACCAACGACAATCACTGGGCTTGCTGCATTTTTTAAAACCGTCTTTCTTCCGCGTAAATTTGTAGTAACAAATAAATTTGTAGTAATGTTGTAAATAGTTATCTCACCGTTACATAATCCCATGTAGAACAGCCCTACTCAACGATGGAATCCCATGTCCCAGGCTTCGCTGCTGTCCCATGCCATTCTCCATTTTTCGATGGATGCCGCAAAGTGACAGAAAAGGTGAACACTTTCCTTCCCTCGAATGCACTAAAAGTGAACAATGTTTATGCTGCTTCGTGCTTCGGATTTAAATTTTGTCCCATTGTTTATCCCGTCATCTCCGCACTGCTCCTAGAATTTCCGCCTCCTTGGCCCCTCACTATACATTTTTTTTCATGGTATACTTGCCGAGCGGGTCGATCCTATTCAAGCCCATCAAAGGGTGCAAGACCTGGATACTGCAACAAATTGTCACTGCGATCCCTTCACCAGGTACACGGAGTTAAGGTATCCTCTTTGGCGGTACCTTAACTGTGGGAGGAGGTAAATGGGTACTCTCACGCAACGGTCCACTTGCAATTGCTTACCCCTCTCGTTTGTATTGTCCCTGCTCCAATCCCTTGTGCTAGCGCCCATCGAGAAGGCAACATGTTGACACTTTTAAATTCGTTGGTATGCCACGACCGGGAATCTAACCCCAGTCTCCCCCGGGGGAGGCCGACGCTCTATCAATTGTTCCAACCACTCGGTCAAAACATTCTCAGGGACTTAGAAACTACATCAAACCTTTTTTCATTACTAACCATTTAGCCTCCGGTCCGTTTTCTTCTCCCCCTCTCTCGACCACGCGCGATTTGGAAGTGCAGTAGCCTAGGTTCTTCAAGAACTTGGCTGGATTTTCAGCGCATGTTTTCTCCAGATAACTGCTGCTCGGAAGTTCCCTGCTCTTCTCGGACATTACGTCTATCACGTGGGAAAGTAGATCTAAAGCTAGCTGATGTCTCAATTTTTGGGTGAGATCCTGTTTTTTCCCATATGGAGTCACAATGGTTGAATATTCTGTCTGGTCTGGCCAGAAAAAAAAAAGTCGGGGCAGCGATAGATGAGTCTGACAATGTTCAATTTTCCTCCCACCGATTACAGAATTTGTGATCACAAAAGCCGTAGATTTGAAGCTTGGTAACATGCAGCCTGAAACGGCTTTCCCCCCCTTTGGGGGAGAGGTCGTTTTCGGGCCTCAGGAGGCCTTGCTCAACACAAAATTTCTGTGCCCTCCGCTGACGCCGCTGCTAATTGCCACTTTGAAATAGAGTATTCCGCAACAATTTTTTGTGCACCACTCGTTGAAAGTGGGGTGCGTGCACGGTGCAAATAATAACCCCAATAAAATGAAGCCATCGAAGATTCGTGCGAAGACTTGATTTCAAATTTTCAGGTGGATCAGTTTAATCCAAAGATTTGCCTGACTTTTCGATGTAATGTCCAAAAGTTGTACCATTTTCTCGCGAGCGCCTTCGCGCGCAGTTGCGGGTTTTACTTCTGTGTTATACACTCATTTGGCACCTGTCTGGGTCCCTGTTGGAATGTCCCTCCCATGCGCCTGTGGTCCGCAAATAGGATAAAAAATTTACCTTATATTTTTTGCGTCGGTTGCGATATCATTTTCCACATGTTCGTCCAGGACTATGTTGAAGTTTAAAACCACCGTTTCTGTGATCGGAGTATTCTAGACCTTTCTTCACAGTCTGGTACAACAGCGCACGATGAAAAAGAAACCACCTCCGTCGATTTGTCATACAAGCCACCAAAATTATCGGATGTGGACTTCCTCCCTATATGATATGTATGTGACACGAGTGCAAGAAAAGTCCAGTGCATAGTCGAGGACCCCAGCCATCTGGGAATTCAATTTTCGAAAAATTCCCTTCCGGGAGGCGCTATAGGTCATCCATGCCGCGACAACGCGCACTGTAAATAGCTTCTATCCTACTGCAATGCGTACCCTTAACGACTTCCTACATGCTTGATTACTGTTATAATGTTTTCGTTGTTTTTTGTCTTTCGTTCGAATTCCTGTACGACGTTCATAACCAATTTCATTGGATGTAATTTTTTTGATGATGCATTGACAATAAACGCCTAACTATAACTATAAATGGGCCGTAATCTTTTGAGTGAAAAATTCAGGCCTATCTACAGTGTAGGTCGCAAAGAGGGTTGCGTGCAATGTCGTGGTCACATTGGGGATTCTGCAAAATCTCGCGCTTCGCGCGAACGTACTGGTTGTTACCATGCCATCCATTGCTACTTTATGACTGTAACCTCACTTGCATGGTATGGTTCGATTGTCACATGCACAGCACCCAACGCACCCCTTGAAATCAATCCTAAGGGCAATTAGTTTTGGCGACCCTTCCTAAAAACAATTTGGTTAATCAATTCTAGGAATGTTTGCTTACTGTCCTTCAATAAGGCACGGGAAGTGCCGTTTCCTGAATCTATGGGGTCTGTCAAACGAGAAAAATGTTCCTGGTCGCTACGCGCCGCCCTATGTGGTGCTCTGCTTAGATAATATTCATCTTGACCGCCCCCCTCCCCAATCGCCAACCACAAGTCGCCACTATTGCCTGGGGCCGAGGATTGTGTCGACACTGACAAAATTAATGTTACTTAAACTGCAATTAGCAATTAATCATCAGTCCTTCGACAAAAAACCCCGCTTTTTCCACAACATGTAAATTGGTAGGACCTGACTTATAAGTTCGTGGCTTTGGACGACTGATCATGAAATGATCATACCAACCTTTTTTTTTCATTTTATATTTATTTCTTTTACAATAGCATACATCCATACACCACTGCACATCATTTGTACAAGCCCCATCATACCTCATGCATTCCGATATTGATTATTGAGCCCTCTTGCTAATCGATTCTGTCGTATAGATCCGCCCTCTCTCATCCAGACTTCCTTTAATCCGCGTTAAGCTTTGTTTGATACTGACCTGGCCTCTGCTTCCTTCGAATAATAGTAGGAACATTGGATTTTCCTCCTCTGCGTGTGGGGCCCACGAAGTCGGAGCGTAGTCCAGAAAAGGATGTACTATAGTTTCATGAGCCTTATAACTTCAGGTGCATATATCTTCAGCCACTCATGGAACCGTCCCGTCCCGTGCCCTTCTTTGCCTTATCCTTACTATACAAATCAGCACATAGGGACAGCCCGGGACAAGTCGGCAGATCAGACCGTTTCGACCCACGGACTGCGGATTTCCCACTGCAACCCGATATAGCTCTTCTACAACAGCCAAAAAAAAAAAAAAAAAACAAAAATGCAACCCAGTGCAAACCATTCCGATAGCTCCCCTCCCACCTCCCTGTACACTACTTCACAGGACATACTTCCGCACACAAAACCGCGTTGAGAGTTAGAGCTGGTATCGTCGAAGGAATTCGACTTGTGCTTGCGATAAACATCACCAATATATAGTACAAGGGATATGGGAGAAACGTTTGATCTGTGGTATCACTTCTGGTCCACACATTCTTCATTCTTCCCTAGTGGGGCTCCGATGAGAACTAGAAAGCTGACAGGGATAGGCCACGAACGGGATTTTTCACATTCATTCACAACGGACGAGGCTTTTGTGACGGTGAGCTACTGTTTTCGGCCCCAATAGAAAATCTCAAAATGGACGCCGTGAAGGGCCCCCTACGGCAGGTCCATCATACCAAAATTCCACATTCCTCTACCTAATGGTGTCTCACGTCGCAGCAGCGCCGGAGTAGCTCATAAGCGCCGCCGACAGAAACTAAGGGGCACCCTCTACAATACAGTAAGCCTCTCTGAGAGGTCAGAGCTATGTTTTTTGGGAGACACAGGTCGCCAGCGGAAGGAACGAAGGGTAACGGTACTATTTCGATTTCGAATAAGAAGAAATTCAGATGAGACACTGACTCACTCATGTGATTACATGCCTGGAAGGCCGAAGTCGTATTCATCCTTAGTAATCAGATATGTACATATTCCCCGGGGCTCGGTACACTCATTCAAAAGTTTTGGGGTTACTCCCCACCCCAGTGGTTGTGTCCAAGCGCGTACCGACAGAATTTTGTGGGGGGGGGGGGGGTTAGGTCGGAACCCATGTGAAGTGCGCCCTCATAAATTACCTTACCCTCCCTTTGGCCAATAAGTACAAACTATGGGCCCCGAGCCACATCTGCTGCAATTTTGCTAAAATACCAGCTGCAAAATCTACTGAACTGCACACGCACACAAAAATCAGTTTTTAGGTTAAAGATTTATTGGGTCACGGTCATGGGGTCCCTGACACCCCCCCCCCCCGGACTTCATTTTACCCGTATGTGGTAAGACTGTCAAGTCACTATAGGTCACGAAGAAAGTAGAGGATCATAATATACACAAATGGTACTACCAAGGCGTCATGCCACACAGTACATACTACGGCTTAATTGGGAAAAAGGGAAAGCCTGGCCCGCCCGCATGGACTAAGTGGCGGCATGTTCTCTCATCTCTGCATGAACACAAGTTCGATTGTCCTCAAGACTAGACCCACAATCCTTATCTCATGTTGGCTTAGCCGGTTAAGGCACGTCAACCGACCCCCGCCCCCCCCCAACAAAATTGTAGGAGTTTCCATAAAAAATGATGCTGCCTTAGAACAAAGATAGTTGCTTGGTGACGAGAAAAAACAATGAAACCTATAATCTTGTGTATTCAGAATCACTAACTAAGAAAATGGTACAATGCTAGCTAACTCAAGCAGATCAACCTGATACTTCCCATGCCCCCTCCGGCAGACACCATCCCCCTTAGATTCAAATATCAGCTACGCCACATAGCAGCTAGGATGCTTCACGAGGCGCACTTGTGAATTAATTGGGAAAATGCTGATACTTGTCTATGTTGCGTGACTTGGTTTTCCATTGATTTGAAGTTTTACAATGCAGTGGCTCGTCTGAAATGATATGACTTGCCCCATTTGTTTTTAGTCCATGTTGAAATTGAACTAAGTTCTTGTGACTTTTTTCTGCTTAAACAAGATGTATACCTTCAAAGCGAATGACTGCTGAGGCACCCGGGGGCAAGGCGCTTGTCACATGGGGGGGGGGGGGGCGCAAATGCATTTTGTCCCAGATAATTGGGGGCCTGGACAAATTGTTTTTTTGGTACGGCATATTGCTACTCCTCGTAGTCACGTGGCTCAGCCTCAGTTCCAGTGATATCTTCAAATTATTTGCAGATATCCACAAATTTCGGAATATCTTCAAATAATTGTAGATTCTCCAAATGCTTTATAAAAAGTGAAACGGCTTGGACAGTATTTGGAGATATCCCACATTTCATAATTTTTGCAGAATCTTCGAAATTTGTGTGGATATCTCTAATCTTTGAATATATCGTGATTATTGAAGATATTTCAGTGAGTTGCTGATATCTCTAACTATTTGAAGATATTTTCAATGGATTTGATATATCCTTCAAATATTTGCAGATATCCCAATGATTCGGAGATATCTTTCAAATAGTCGAGGATATCTGCAAATCATTTGCTGTATTTCTAATTAAAATCTGAAGAATATTCAATTGATTCGCTGACATCTCTTCAAACTTTTGCAATATCCGCAATTATTTGGATCTATCCTCCAAATATTTGAGGATCTCTGCCATCATTTGAGATATCTCCTATTATTTGAAGAGTATCTCCCGAATTTTAATAAATGTCATTCAGCAAATTAATTCGGATATCTCAATTGCCCTCCGTTGCTATCTCCAAATATTTGACATATCAATAATTGATTCACCCCCCCCCTGATATCCTCAAATAATTGTAGATATCTCCAAATATCTACTGATATTATTCAATCATTCGAAGATATCAACAAAATATTAAGGAGATCTCAAATATTTAAAGATACTCTAATTGACGTGAGATATCTGTAAATAATTGGGATACTCCGAATGATTTGCAGAATCTTCAAATATTAAAAAAATCTCTGAAAATAAATTTGTGATATCTACAAATACCGAATAAAAACTAAAACGGCTTGCCATAAGCCCGCATATTACCACCGTTTTTCTATTCCGTTTCCATGAGAATTGCCGATTAGTCTGTATATGGCTATACCACATCCTGTAACAAACTTCACGGGCCGCATTAATAGTGGGCAATTGTTGTGTTTGGTTATAAATGTGTTAGTTTGAAAATGAAACCATTTCCTGAAATGTTCTTATTTCAGAAATAAATCAAGAAATTGTAGGTATTGCTTCATACGTTTTTCGTCAATATATCCTCCTCCGTGCAATTCAGCTAGCGAAGTAACTACCAGGCTTGGCCACTCCAGTATTCAGTAGCATTTATTATGTTCGTTGTGACCAGTGGGTATATTTGCGATTGTTAGATTTCCGAAACTCGTGAATAAGCACCCCTGATGAAAATGATCCTACCGGCTGGCGAACTTGAGAAGCTTCGGGTTGGGTGGAACTCCGTGCCAGCTAATGTCGAAATTAGGAATTTCCACAGCAGGTAAATATTTATTGTCTTGAGTGGGACTGCCAACCTAATAACGTCAGCCTAACGTTATATCTGTATGTTACTGCAGTCGAAGTAGGCTAGGCTAGCCTAGCCTGATTCGTTGTTACTTGGTAGTAGTTAATGCCTTACTGGGCCTAGGCTAAAACCAACAGCCTCCGAAAAGCCTGGTATGCGGAATATGTAGTGTCAATGGGGTATGGTTGCTGCATGATGTATATAGTCGGGGTTCATGAGCCGAACCGGTACCTTTGAGACAAAACACCTGGAAAAAAACATAGTAAAACCATGGGGGATGTTAAAATTTTTGGGTTAAATTCTATTTAATTATCCAGCCAATTAAAGATAAGAAGAGAAAAATTGCAACGAAATTGCTAAAGAATGAATCAATTAACCTAAAATAGTTAATAGTTTATAGTCAGTAAAAAAAAAATGTTTGTCCATAGGGACATATATGAACTGCATTCGAAAAAAGTCCGTGAAATTACTACAAAGGAACCATTTTATTATATGTCACTTTTTTTTTTTTTTTCTTTGTAACAAGAATGAAAGTTTACAAATTTAGTTGGTTCTGCACATTTTCTTAATTGTGTCCTTCGCGTCCTTGAAAATCCGAAAAGTGTTGACTCAGAATACCACTGTTAACTTTGAGACGAAAATGCTTAGGCCTAGCTGCAGGGACCTTCCAAGTTTTTTCATTCCAAAGAGGCTGATATCTAACAAAAAATAACGAAGAAAGATATAAAGAGTCATTTCTACATGAAACTTCTGAAAGTTTCGTCCATGGGTGTGATTATTTTACATTTAGCGCTGCAATATTTGCAGACCCAGACTAAGGTTGGACTCATGTACCACCGACGATAGGTTGAACAAGTGCTCACGATAGTATAGTTAGTAAACAGAGGGCATGTTTTTGATGGGGTAGCTATGTATCAGACGCTTGGGGCGCGGTCTTCAGAGGTTTCGGTTAAAGTTACGTGGATAAAAAAAAAGTGATAGTTATCAGATTCTTCCATTCTTCCTTTCCTTATTGGTTTGGTTTTTCACATGTTTCTGCCCTGCTTTCGGAGATTCATTGGCATTGCTACAATGTGCACCAGCGAGTGGCATATTCCTATCCTAGAGGCAGTACTGGGTTACATGCACGTACGAAGTTACAAACGTACGCCGTCTGGCGCCATTATGTTATTGTGCTGCGTTGTCTATTGATCTGGGTTAGAAAAAGTGTAGTGATCTGTTGTTTGTCTGCGATATGTAATTTTACAACATGTGAATTAATAAACTCCATACTAACTCATTTGCTGATTTACAATGAAGAAATGAGTAAGGTTACACGGATTTCCATGATTTTTGAAGAGGTATTCAACCACTTAATTACAACCATAGACGACCCCCTTAACTCCATACACTGGCTAAGACAGACGCGATGGGGTGGTACAAGACAGTCTGGGCCTATCTCTACCATTCGTGACGCAAAACATCCTAAATGAGTGAAGGGTGTATTCACTTTTGGGGATGATATATTATGTTAGGGCTGTGGCGAGTAAGGATTTAACCGTTATTCGTGTGTTCCTAGCGAATACGAATTATAAAACTGCCTGGTGGTACGAATATTCATTATCGCCAACCCCACTATTCTTGCCCCGTTATTTGTTCCTGGCTCGAAATAAATTACCACTAAGGCTGCACGGTAGTTCCTGGAGCAAACCGCGTCGGTTTACCAACTCTGCTAACCGAGTCAAACCGTTGTTTTCGGTTTTGACCGATGCGTTTTAAACAAGAAGTATTTGCGCCAAGGGGACGTACTGCTCCGTGAACACCCAAACACGGTTCACGCCACTAGAGGAGTGTTAAATTCAGGCGCAATAGGAACGCCGTGTCGAGTTCAAAGATATGGATATCCCTTAGCATTAGTTTGTTATACTGAATTTAAAATTCTAATTAAAAAACAATCATAAGAAAGCTGAAGTCAGAGTGATCTTGATATTGTGGGTTTCCGCTGACTTCATCTGAGTTAATGAATTGTGATAAAATCCAGCATTGTTTATCCACTCCATATTCATGTAGGTCTAGTACACTATTTCAGCTGTGTAAATACAGGACAATCTTTTCCATCAATCAGAACTGTTCATTATGAATATGGGGAATATGAAACAAATAATTTGCAAAATAAACCTGCCGGGCAATCCTACACGTGATGCTCCTATGAAAAACATGCAAAGTTGCAGAAGTAAAAACTACTTACATTCTTCCCACACGTACCTATGTATGTACGCCTCTCGCCCACATGACAGTACAAAAAGATCGCTTGTGCAATTACGTGACCCAAAGCCCCCAAGCTTAACTGTGAGTATTTTAGCAAGGAAACTGAAGCACGGCACAGGCTAAAATCAGCCCTAAAAACCAACCAGATCTGCGCTGAAACCTTTAGGTAAAAATATTTTCTTTCACCATTGCCCAATTATTCACATTAATTCATTCATAGAATTGTATTGCACACACGAATACATCTGCAGTATCGTGGATCGAAGTGGATCGACGATCCCTAATATTTTCCAGTCCTTAATCACGGAGTCAGTTAGAAGAAACTCCGTAGATAATTAATTGTGTGCGAAAAAAGGTTTGCGGTCGGCAGCCTGTACCAAATCAATAGAGTGGCCGGTAGTTGTGTTAGTTGTGTACGCATCTGTTACATGATCAGTGGGAATACATTGTCAGGAATGCTAGTGAACATTAAGTAGGTGATGACCACAGTGTTCCAAACAGGGCTAAGTCTTGAAACTAGTGCAAAAGCATTGGGCGAGTGTAAGCAAAGCAAACATATAGCTTTGCATTGCAGTTTTATTAGTACGTTACCACAAAGATGTATGTCCGTGGCGGGCAAGGGGATATTTGTAATAATGAAAGTACATCGATCGCACCCCGTGGGGCAGTTATAATTTCAACAGGTTGCGCAGTTGAGCTGCGATGTACGCGCGGCGCTTGGATCGGCGGAAAAAAATACATAATTTGATTTTAGTACGGTGTTTGGTAGCTAAGGGAATTAATTCCGAAACAGCGAATGTTGACACAATGAAGAAGTGTCAACTTTAGGACACAGTGCTACAACGTCCCACACACTCTTGTGAGTTTGTCACCTTGTCATAAATGGAATAGTCCAAAACTGGGAATGGGCAACTTGGCTAACATGCACAACAAGAAATGACATTATAGTCACTTACCTGTCTCGAAAGGTGAAAGAGTAAACGTTAGCAACAATAATTGAGATTATGATGTACTTTATAGATGATGGTAATGTATTAAAGGAAAGGCAAGAGAGACAACAGCATGATGAAATTGATAGGTTCTATTAGATCACTATGATTTTAGTGCTGCAAGGAAAGTACACATAATCCAGTCCCCAGTGACCATTTAATTGAGTTACTATGCGGCCTCAATGTCGTGTGGCATAATGTGACATGAATGTTTAAAGAACATCCGGGCGCTGCACCCTAAACCGAGCGTGGATTGCGTGCAGATTTTTTCAATAACTCGGCTTTTTGCGTTGAGTCGGGCGACTCGGTTTTTTAGGCGTTCTCGGTTATGCGTTTTTTGCAAATTCAAAAACCGAGTTAAAACGAAACAGAGTCAATCTGATTCTGGTTCAACCGAGGAAGTGCAGCCGTACTTCCAACAATTTATCGTTGTTGTGCTTTGTTCTGTGGTTGTTTTCTCTTCAGAATCAATCAATTTGTTGTGTGGGGCTGCTATAAAGCCTTCACAAAAGAGAAGCTCGAGACCAGTGAAATCAGGCACATAATAAAATGTCTGTCATGGTAACACGTATCGGGAATACTTTCTATCAATGAGCGTCTATCTTCCATACACAACCCCGGCAGCCGCTCTTTCCCATAGAGAGGCAACGGCTGTGATCGTCGTTAAATTCGTTTACAATATAGTTCGTCTGCCACGCACACTGAATACACAATACTGTGCAGAACCCTGTCAGACTGGGCTGTTTGTGGGAGATCGCTCTCGCTGCCAGTGCTGCGCTAGAGAAAATCCAGTGGCTATTATTCACTGCAGGCCCTGATGTTGATTGATGCATGAACAGCAGCGGACAGGCCAGCAGCAAGTGCAAGGCAATTGAGCTCTGCCGCGACAGCGGGACACTTTGTTCAAGCTATTTATCATTTATTAATACTAAGGATTATTGAGAGTACAGGTTCATGGATATATGGTCTGTGAGGACAAATGTCCTCTCTCAGGAAAGGTCAAAAGTGTGTACAGTGCAATTTTTGGGTGATTCAAATTACTGTTTATAAAATCATTGAAATCTTTCACGTAACAACCGACGCCCCGACTGACAGAATTGCTGCCCAGGTAGGCCTATACCATGTGAGTTTCAGCCATGGGTGGGAAAATTGTGAATTTGGGGAAGCGCTTCCCGGGAGATCT
Organism: Sclerodactyla briareus; assembly: GCA_026419785.1. Classification (NCBI taxonomy): domain Eukaryota; kingdom Metazoa; phylum Echinodermata; class Holothuroidea; order Dendrochirotida; family Sclerodactylidae; genus Sclerodactyla; species Sclerodactyla briareus. Next base: position 236,105 of record JAODTK010005730.1, read on the forward strand.
TGCAATCTGGAGGGAAATCTTGCGATATGGCGGGAATTTTTCAATTTTGGGGGTATAAGCGTGTCATATTACTGGAAATACATTCTTCTTCCCCGGGAAAGTCACATTCTTTAAGCACTGGTTTCAGCTTCACTACGGGCCATACAGGTTACGAAGTCCTCTCTCCTCGCCATGATCAGCCCAAATACTCGTGTTTTCTTTCGTTATAGAAATTTAAACATGTCTTTTTCTTCTGAGAGTGAACATTCCCATCTTACGTTGTTATGACAATCTGATTACTGACTACACAAACACTGAGCCCACTGAAAAAAGTCTTGGTTGTCCGCTCGCCTCTTGGATGACGGATGGAAAATAATAATCGCAGTGCAATCATCCTTGGTAATGCCCACGTGCTATAGCAGCCTACTGTTTAACTGATAACATGCTGGAGTGCAACCGTGCCGTATGTACGCTACGCCGTACCCTGGTGCTGCGGCCCGGCCCAAGCCTCTCCTATTTTCACAAAATATGCATTGGGCCCGCGCTGTGTAAGAGTGTGAATTGTGATTGATTATGAAATTAGCCTCATTAAGCAAACAGTGGAGATTTCCTAATCATTTAGTTCACAATAGTTTTGCAACTTCCGATAAACTGTCCTTGTCGAAGCACTTCCGGGCTAATTCAAGTTTACAATACATCAAGCTAGTTGGCTACTTATGGATTTGATGATTTCCACATTCCGTGTCGTACTACGTGCAGTTGTAAAGGCGAGTTCAGCAATCAGTTTTGTAATTAGGGCGTAGCGACCTACAGTGTACCTAGACTGGCATTCATGGATGAATGAATTGCGTTTCGTCATTTGCATTGTCGCGACGCTATTCATCATTATTATCAGAATATACTATACGGGCCCTTACATGGTCTGGTGCGGAAAGACCGCGAATAAGAAAGAACTAGTCACAGCTGGGTTGAGTTGCCAGGGAGACGGCTGCAGGCACATAAGGTCAGTTACAAATCGTTAATGCGTGTCACTACAAGTTTTGACTCCGAGAGGGAACATTCTTAATAGAGAGGGCTGCCAGTTGTTATCCACGATGGGTGAGCATGATTCTCGCGGACTCGCAAAACGTTATCCGTTTTCGATCGAATAATGCACAGAGTGATTATCGATGATATACCTAGGCGAAAATCCACAGCCCTATTATGTTATTTAAGTAAGATTTTTTTTTTTTTTTTTTCATATAACTGTCTGGCAACCTGAAAATCCGAGTCATTTGAAGTTAGCACGTATGTCCTGCGTCATCAAAAAACGGTATACATTATGCAATTATGCCATTATTGTTTTCTTCTCGGCATGATCGCATACTCATACTCATTACCCATGACTTTCCCATGTGTATCTAGATGTATAAGAATTAGTGTTGGGACTAGGCCATAGGGTGGGGTTAGGGTCCGGATTCCAACTACAAAGTAATTTCAAATCTTATCCTTGACAATGCCTAGACGGTAGACCTACAGTAACCATCCATCCCACTAAACTCCTAATCCCACCTCATCCAGGGTGCATTCCGTGCAACTACTACGATTTGAAGAACTTTGGCGTGGACTTTTCTTTGGTCGTAACGGCGAGAAGTCGTCTCAGTCGGTGAACCAAATAGGAGTTTTTTTGCCACAAGTCAGCGTAAGAGCGATGTACATCTGGTCCATCTTTACAAGAATTGACAAGTGTTAGTGCTGCTATCCCTAATGCATAACTTTAGCCCTCATTTCCCCAAATTCTTCCGTTCCGATGTAGTCCACACTTACCCCCCACATGCACACTGTCTACTGTACAGTACTTCTGTTCAACACAACCTGCACCGGTGCATATTCGTACATCATGCCCAACTTGTGACATGCCCATGTCTTTTCCCTCCCTATGACAGTAAGGGGGCAATGAGTCTATCAAATTGCCTGATTTCAGTCGGGTGACTTTTTCCAAATTCTGGATTCTGATTTCTGAACCTTTTTCTTACTGGAATTCACCGCAATAAGGCTTCACGGTTATCCTCTCAGATAACGAGAGTCAAAACCGGTTTTTTCTGGTCATTTTCGCGTCCCACGTATTGTCGCAATTTCATTCATGGTAGGCGGTTTACGGTTCAAGAAAGGCACGGAGACGTCAAAAACATCTTTACTATAATGCATACTTCCAGCTCACTTTATGAGATGTCTTTTTTTTCACAATGTCTTTTTTATAAATCCTTTATTATGTGAGAGATTCCAGAATAAGAGAGAATTGCATGATGAATGTTGATAGAAAAAAGAAAAAAAAAAGAATTAATGACAACGTACATATGGCAAAAAGCAACAGCATGCGACCCACGGCATGCTGGTGAAGGCAGGCAGAAATAAATGTACACCTAATACTATTCTGCCATACGAACGGGTGTATGTGCGCCGGGCCACTCACATGCACACTGACAGTACAAACAGATCGCTAGGGCAATTACCAGTAGGCAATAAAGAAACGGTTAGCAAGAAAAAACGAAGCAAGGCACAAAAAAACCTTAAAATTTAGCCGTTTTAAAAATGAAAAAAACAACGGGGGCCAAAACCAAATCCCCCCAATGCTAACCTTTATGTATATCGTTTTATCCACCAATTTCCCATTAATCAAGTTCATTCATCATAGAATTCATATTGTTGGCCCCTTTGAATTATATTGCAGTATCTGGGATCGGAGACGTGAATAAATTCAGTCCGATCCTTACAGAGTCAATGGAGAATTCCCGGGGCGTTAAGTATATGCGAAGTGAAAAGGTCCATTGTCGGAGCGATGCGAGCGCACTGTACATTGTCAGTGGTTATCGGGACAACGTGTCAAGCAGGGCTATGGTTATGGGTCTGAACGTTATACTGTAGTGCACAGATCGTTAAGGACGATAAAGCTGCGATGTCGGCGGCGGCTGGGTCTGGGATATTCAGGGAAATAATGTAGGATACACACGACTATTATTCAGGACAGTAATTCTGCACACGAGATACGGAGATTTTCGGGACTACGTGCCTGTGGCGATAACTGATTATATTTCAATTCCTCTCAGGGCTTTGTGAGTCCGCGCTGTGCCGGGGCTGACCCAGATTTTTTTCTTTTCAAAGATCGGTGTCGCAGTTTATAACTATGACTCGTTTTTTCAGTTGAATCGGTTAGTCGGATATTGTAAATTACGTAAACGAGTTCTAACTGGGGACCGAGAAGTCAAACGTTTCCGAGCGGGAATAACAGCCCGTCCTAAAAATATGCGCCAATGAAAAAAAACATAAAATTTTTTTTATGCCACTTGTGGAAATAAAATTTTCCCCCAACTTGCATGTCTTCACATTGCTACACATTGATAATGTTATATTCAAACAAAATAAGTGTTTGCTAAAGCTCTGCACCCTCTTCCTTCCTTTTCCATTGGGGATTTGCGCCTTTTTGTTTTGCAGTAATTGCTAGGCATATCATTTACAACAAACAGGTTCTTGTTTCACTAACAATCGAGCAAGAACCAATAGTCAAAGCCCAAGGACAGACAGTAAGTGGGCTTTCACTCAGACTTTCAAACAGGAAATGTCGCCTACAAAACGCAAAACAAGAATCTGCTGAATACTCCTGGTTTCAGTTCACTGCCCAAAAAGCCTGCCTGTTGGATAAAATTGTACTTGCAACTTTTGTATGTGAGGGGGGTAAACAGAGATATGAGCCCCAAGTGAAAACTAATGCCAAATCGCCCGGCGAAGAAGGATCCCTAGTGGCCAAGTGTGAGAAAGATAGCAAAAAGCATCTTGATCGAATGACATTTTTCAGGTTTGTTTATTTGTATTTAATTTTAAACTTAAGATGATAAAACTTACTGTAGGACGCTGTGAACAGGCTTGACCAAAAAAACCTTGTCCTACCTTGCTTTGCATCTCAATCACAAGCGAAACAAATTGTCAAGGGAATCATTACTTCTAGCACTTTACGGCCAGGAAGGCTGTTTATTCGATGCGATTTACAAGAGGCATTATCAGCTTCATGTGATAAAGGACCAAGTTGCTGATTCATTGACGGAAGCAAGATCGCTGAGCTTCGATGCTATTCGGATAATGTTTTTGTGTCCATTCACAGGTCGAAAAGTGAACTGATTCAGAAATGGGAGTCAATACCTTGAGGCAGGAAGGTAGTATTGGTTTCATTGGCTTCAAACAGTTATCTCTTCGCATGAAAAACCCATTTACCAGTCACAGACATATGTAATTCAATGCAGTCAGTTCACATAACAGTATGCTGTTTAGCATTGTCTATCCGTGATAGCAGTCAGGTGGCAGCTTTTCAGTGAGTCCTGAATTTCGGTCTGGAGGTTTGTTTTTTGTTAAAATCCTAGCCACCTACAGTAACAGAATAGTGGAAGATGCAAGAAAGAACCTGCAATTATCGATGTATGTTAATCGCTGTACATTTTAAATGATAATCTTTGACTCAAATCATGTGTAGGGCATACATGATCTGCCTTTTATCTCTACTACACATTAGCTTGTCCAAAGATTTTTTAGATAGTCTGTAAACATAAAATTAATAGGATCAAGTGCAATGAGTTTAATTGAACTAAGCTTCAGATTTCTATCACAATTACTCTCACTAATCCTGGTAGATAACTCTGATAAAAATCACCCCTAAGAATACTTTTCGAATACTGGGTACATGTGTGTACGCGATTAGAGCAGGGTATTCTTATGTAATCATTTTGTTAGGAAGTATCAGAACAGGTCTCTAAACATTTTTGAAAAATATTTTTTTGCCTTGACAATTTTCTGTGATTTTGAAAGAAAACTTATCAATCAATGTTCGTACTAAGCAGAGGAATCATACCTTTAAAGTATTTCAGATAGATATGCCTATTTCCTAATGATGAATTTTGATGGGTTTTAATTCTAAATGTGGATGTCATAGTGACACAGAGCCACTTTCGGGGTTACAGCCATTGGAAAGTCTTAAGTGAATCAACCTTTTTCTTCTTAAATCGATAACGAAACATATTCAGGTATTCTTCTAGAAAGAACACTTCTGGGAAGAGCTTGAAGAATTTTCTGGTTATAGGATTTTAAAGAGTCCACATATTGGATTTGTTTTACTTTAAATTTCTGCCTCTCAGCTTCAGATGATCCATGAAGTGCTTTGGTGTCATTAGTACGGGATTCCTAATCTTTCAGCAACTTCGCTGTGTCAAGTTTGGTTAGGCGAGGTTTGGACTAATGGTTTCAATCACCAGAGGGAGAGGGGTGTTCATGAATTGGGCTGCGTACACTGATACATTTACTGTACTCATTCTCTTGATCTCATCATCAGAATCTGCATCAAGTGTCCACATTAGCCAAGAGAACAGCACAGGATACGGTCCCCCTGATCTACCACTCACCCCTCACAGGAGGTCATGCTCCCCTAAAAATGCTGTAACCACCCAACCCTGTTGGTATTTATAAGGAACCACTGCAAATCAACTAAGTACAAGCTGCGGGTAAGCGCCAACGTGTAATCTGCACCCCGTTCGCGATCAGTGGGTGACAAATGGTTATTGTGTTGCCAGATGGATGCATTACGTTGAATAATAATGATAATGCCTAGCTTTTAACTAAGTGCAATTTTTCACCACGAATGTAGTCTCAAAGTGCATTACATGTCATTTCCCCTCCCCTGGTCATTGGAACACGGTACCCACTCCTGACAATCCTGGAAGTCAGATCCAATTGATCCTTCTTCAATCACATTGTTTGATTTCCATATTCAGTGAATTGGCAGGGGCCCCAGGGGTCAGAAATGATGATCTATAGTGCTGCGATACTTACTAATCTCATAAAAGATTTCTCTCCTCCCCCCCCCCCCCCCCCATTCCTGACCTATACCTTCGGCGAATTAAGCACACTTTTTTGGTCACCGCACCCCCCCGCCCTCTCTAATAACTGCTGAACTCCCTACTCTGGACCTTATTTCAAACGCAGTGCATTTTTTTTGCAGTGGCTCACTTAATAGCTAGGCAAACTAAATGTGTCAGTCCAACCAGGTGGTGGTTTCAGTGAAAATGGCCCAGCTTCATTTTGGGAGACCATTGTACTCAATTCCCACATGTTGAAATTTTTTTTCCAGCTCATGGGTGCCAAACCAGTTGCTCACAAGCACCAAACGGAGCCTGGCTTCCACCGAAAATCACCCTGGGTCCAAACCAAGACGTTCATGGTATTCTTGGTTCAGAGTTAGAGGCTCGCCAACAGCAGCTTTTTATGAAAAATGTACTGTATCGCACAAGATCTCTAGAAAGCATCCCCATGGCTTCATACACTCATACGTATAACAACTCTTCATACAATGTCTTTGGTTTTTCTGTTGGAATCGCTAGTGGTGGTTTTGGTGCGTGTTTATTGTTACTATTGTCAGATAAAGACAATTAATCTTTCCTCGCAAAATGTGGAGTTACTCAACACAATCAAATACAGTTAGACTGTTTAACCAACTGTTACAACATCACGCCATTGCAAAACCCTCCAACACTTTTCTTTGAAATGGGGTTTTGACCTTTATATATAGTTTTGCCAATCTTTGCCTATTACCTCTTGTATATGCCAATCATCTTGGTAGACAAGGTTATTCTTGTCTATTGTATTTTATACTCTATCCATACATACAGATGACGTCTAGCTTATGTGTTTGTGCTGTTGATATCTCGTATAGTGCTTGTAGTTTGGTACTCACCCCTCAGGTGTATATCCATCTTCTGTTTGTGCTGTACAGTACTAGTATCCACAATTATATAATGTGTTTGATGTCTATCCATTCCCAGATTCTGCATGCAGAACAAGGATGTCTGGTCCCCCACCCCTCCTACATTCCTGAAGGTAGTCCCCCCTCATATTCATCGTCAGGGCCGCCCCCTCCCATGCCCCCTCACAGATGCTCCAGCCAGGAGGAGATGATTGAACGAGAGAAGCAGAGATCTTCCAGCAACGAAGCAGCTCCTTTAGAATAGGACGGCCATGAGGAGGAAAGATAGCGAAGGCTTACCAAGCAACAGCAGCTGTTGGCTGCTGAGGAGGAGAGGCGGGGGTCCACGGCATGCTCCACCCCCTCACCCCCGGTGTTGCCTACACCGCCGGCGAATTGCTCCCCAACAACAGTTGGATGCACCGCACAGCAACAACAAGCCGTGATGTAACGCATTGTCAATCTGTTTTCCCTTACTCACCTTACCCCAGATTGCACTTTTCACCCCACCCCCATGCCATTGAACATCTGGCTAATCTTTTTACAGTATTCTGGCTGGCAACCCTATCGCCCTGCTTATTTTGCCAGTTGAACCTATGCGAGACTCACAAGGCACCTTCACCAGTAGACCTAAATAAGGCTATGTCTCCAAACGGTTACTTTGGTCAGGCGATCTTATGAGAATAACCTTACAGGCCCAATTTTGAGTTGCACACCAAAAACACATAGGTGAAACCTAATGACGGATCCTTCCTTTTTTCCAGTAGAATTAAAAATTAAACAATAGACTTTACTGCAGGTGAGGTTTGATTGTAATGTTTATGGAGTTGCTACATTGGAACTGCAGCGATATGTATGTAGATGCACACCCCCGTGTGCCAACGCCTGCCCTGAACCCAGTGCTATTATGCATGGGTTGTCATGATTCCAGCTACTAATGGGTTGAGTATCTGATGCTAGGGGAGGACTATTGGACTAAGTCCGTCCAGTCCGAGGAGCAAAGCACGCTGAGTGACCGAAGCGCGGCACTATCTCTGTCCCGTAGTGTAGCATTGAAAGAGAAATTATTTGTTATGTATTGGCTAGTTGATCAGTTATTCACATTCGATTCTTCGATCACATTCGAATTTACTGAAAGGTGAACATTTATATCAGGGTTCCTGCGGTCATGATGATCTGAGAAAGTCTGGAATTCCATCATGAAACTCCATGTATGGAAAGTTTTGAAATGCCAGTGAAATTGTTGTGTCATGGAAGAAGTCATGAAATGTGCATGGAATGTTGTTGCTTGGCTCTTTTTAGTTTTTATATGTTCATCTGAAATTCTGTGCAAGATGCCATAGCGAAGGTCATGGAAGTCCTATATTTGGCAAAAAAAAAATCATGAAATAGTCATGCCAAGTCATGGAAATTGATTTTGCCCAGATCGCAGGAAACCTGCTATATACTCCCTCTCCTTAGTTCAGTCTGAGACAAGTAGATTTGGGGTCGTGGAACATACTCGTTTCATTTAGATTATACCTTGTTGCTGATGCATTGGTTCTTCAAAAAAACCTCTCAGGCTCTCACTCCTTATTTCCCAGCCACCTTACAAGAAGACGAAGAGGAACTTCTGAGGCACCAACATTTGGCTATTCCAAATTGCTAAACAGAGCCTACACGCCCAATGTCCCCCTCCCCCTCCTCCACGGTAAAGATAATTTTACAATGAAAATTCTTTTACACTTTTGTGTGCTGAATGATCATCATTGGGCTAGGAACCTTCGTCAACACTGTATTACCAGTTTAGGCCCCTTCGTCTTATTGTAGTGTTGGAAGTTGGTTTCATCCCTGCCTGCCTGGTGCCTTCCTGCGATGCCTGTTTCTTACTCTACAAAGACATTTGATAGGCAGAATGAAAAACAGTTTATGTTATCTCACAATGTATATCTATTATTACAGGCTGTTGCGTGAACCGGGTCTGTTCACAATTATGTCGAGACCTCCAACACACGAGTATGCAGCCTCAGTAATGCCCATTCATCAAGTTACTGAGAGAAGGAAGAATCCATTTCCTCCTCCACCATTTGATGCAAACTAACTTACGTCCATGAAAACTGCCAAGCAACAGGAAAAAGTTTCAATATATTGAGTAAAACTGGATGACAAATAGATATGATCATGCAGGGTTGATATGCTTACAAAATAGATAGCTGAGACAAAATAGGTTCGTCCCTTTACATTTCAAACTTTATAGGAAATGTCCTGGAGTAATTCGCCTAAGTTAAGTTATGTCAGTTTTAACCCTGTTGGTTTGAGGTCTCTGTTCTTCTGTTCTCTCATTCAACTGCAATGTTTGGTTGTCTTTTCTCAGTACCCTTCCCTGCTCCAGCCCTCCAGCCCATGTCTTCTGCGGGCCTCCACCGCTCCTACCTCCCCAGTACCAACTGACCTTCAAGCTCGCTGGCAGGGTGCGACTATTGCACCACCACTGCTACAGCCTGCTGACAACCAACCTGCTCTGTCTCAGGAATTCTCCCTGTACCTCCCCCCCTGCCCCCCCTGGACGCCTGCCACACCCCAGCTCAGCAATGCACCCATCCCCATGCCAATGCACCCCTCTGATTCGCAATCCGCCCGCCACCATTGGTGTACCTCCACCCCCCCAATGTATAGTTCACCCAACCTACCGCCCCTACTCCATTCCCCCACAGGCTCCATTATTACCTGGCCTCCAGCCCGCCACATCCGGTCCCCCACCAACATCAATGGCCCCTCGCAGACTAACAAGAGACCCGAGACATGGCTCCGCCGCACTAGACCGAGGGCAAGGCCCCAGCGCACCCCCCCACCCCAAACCATTCGACAGAGGCCCTCCCTCACTGCAGCGGAAGGCCACCAAAGATTTGCTTTATCACGTAATGACCACTTTTGACAATAGGCATATACATTTGATGACGACACAGCCGATAGATTGATGAGAGATGGTGATCGTTTTGATGACCGGCGATGGCAGATTTATGATGACCGCGATGATCGTTTCGATGATCAACATGAAGGTCGCTATGATGCCCATGTGAAAGCGTGACACCGTTTTCGAGACACCGATCAAGACCGATTCGACGAGCGGCATGATGGCCGATTCAACGAAAGACGCGATGACCATTTGATGAGCGCTGAGGCCGATTTGATGACCGAAGAACACCGACATAGAGCTCGATATGATGACCGGTTTTATGACGTCGGCCTCCACCATCTCAAGCAAGCTTTCCAGGAACCTCGCACCCCCACCTCATCGACCATTCAACCGACCCCCAGGTCCCCCATCTCTCACCCCTTACCTTTCACCCCTATGTCGACTTCAGTGGCCCCACCGCCCCTAGACCATTCAGATAGAGGGACCCCACCCCTCATGGGTACCCACCAATTCTCCCTCCAAATACAGAGGCCGGGTCCACCTCCACTGGAACTAGAGGACCTGACGGCCAGTCCAACGATATAACAAAAAAACCCCCCGCATCAGTCAGAAGGAAACACAAGGGTAGTTCTGACTTATTTACTTACTTATTAGCTCTCTTCACATGTTGTTCTTGTGTTGGGCCATTTCACGAACCATCTTGCTATATGGTCATCATTCCAGGGGCCATTGAAGGGGGCATACGAATTGAGCTAATATTTGATGAATTGAGCTAATACTTTGATCTCAATTTCATAGATGTTGACTGGCTGTGGTGCATTTTCTTGTACTTGGTGATCAGGGTTGGCGATTTTTTTTTGTTTTTTTTAACGGATAGTATGGATTTAAATGGATTCATTTGATTTGAAGCGTTTTTTTTTTTTTTTTAAATTCACATTTCCACTTGGTCTAAATCTTGCCTAAACCTTTTGTGAAAACACCCATACACACTGGCATATAACTGTATGCACTGCCCTTCTAATCTGGTATCCTGAAGGATTGGTGCATTGCTTCAGGCCCTATGCTAGTGCACAATTGAACACAAATGGACAAGTAAATTTGTAGTCCCGACCTGCCTATGTGTTGAAAGTACGGAAATTTACCTTAATGTAGGTAAAATCAGGCACAGTGGCACACAAATAGCTGTGAATCATTGTTTTGGAATCATAGATATCAGCCAGCTCATATAGTCCATAAATATGACTGTCCGTGGATTAATAATGCAAACATTTTTTAAAAAAAGAATACGTGCTATCATTCATATTAGGCCTATTTAGTATAGTATGGCATATCCCTTCCCGGTTTCCACCATAATAAACATACCATAAAGGACTATGCATAAGTGAGAGAGAGCATAAATTCCTTCACCATACCTTGACATTCCGCCAAAAATATGAGAAAATGTACGACTTGGGAGCGGTGTAACCCAATTCTTGTGAAATGCATAGTGTATTGTGTTAGGGGGGGTAGGGATACCTACATTTGTTAAAATCATTCTTCATGTATATTTTTTGGATTTATATTCATTCCCATATTAATTTCACTTTGACTCAACTTTTCCTGACATAAGAAGGGAATCCTTTGAGAAAGAGATTCAAATCAGTGATTGAGAAAAAATCATTTGAGTTAGGAGCGCGCTTTACATCAAGATTTAAATCAATGTATTTAATCAACCAACCTGTTTGTGATGATCGGTAATAGGTGAAGCCATGATAGATCTGGACAGAGTGATGCTGCAGAATTGGACAGGAAACTCATTGAAGAGGTCACAAATGAGCACACTATTGTAGGATAGCTGTGGTGTTTTACTTTCCTGAACCACTGTATGGGAATAGCCTTAGCTATTTTTTTGCAACGGAAATTTCATATTTGAGCAGGAGCCACAAGAT